>CM076584.1:612623650-612909151 GCA_034641835.2 Pinus albicaulis | reverse complement strand
GAATGCAGATGAATGAGCGGAATGAGACACCTAAATAATGAAATGAAATAAGAGAAATGATCTCTGACAGAGGGATGTAAAGACCGACTCTAACATTGGCTCCAATGGGGATGGTAGCTCCTTGGAGGTGCCAAGAACTATAGATCTTTGGAAAGGAGACAGTGCCTTCATGCATTGGGAAATGGAATAAAAAACTCAAGCTGAAATGCATGACTGAAAACTGATGACTTGATGACACAAACTGACTCTCACTCAACTAAAAACTGACTCGATACTTAAATACAACTGACAAACTGGAAAAGATGCTCAAAGTAGAGCTTATTCAATACAACCTACCATAATTGTTCCATTCATCACCTGATCAAGTAAAATGAAACAACCAATGCAAACATGTAAGAATTCTGACTATTGTTTGATTTCTTCCCAAATGCTTACTGATGCGTAGGAAAAGGGAAGAATCGAAAGGCAACTCCCATGGAAACTCGGAATCAAGTTGACTGCTGATAAACTTGCAAAACATGAATTGACTGGATGAATTCAAGAATACTGCAAAAGGATCTTCATAAACATAACTATTAAATTCCATTAACGCATTACTGCTCTGGTCCAAGTAATCTTCATAGCTGGATATTAAGATTTTTCTCACATCTGTGCTAGTTTTCTTTGGTGACTGCAACAGGCTGTCAAAAGGATCCTGAATTTCGTGAATAATCAAACTCTGAAGCTGATTCCAAACAGAACAAAAGTCTCCTTTATCAATCTCCTCATATGACTGCAAATCTTGATATAGGCTTTGTAATGAAAAATCTGTTAAACAAGAAAATGAAGGCGAATTTTGAATAAGATTATTATCAACATTCTTTCCTGGCACATGGTTAGCTAATGGAGAAGAAATTTTACAGCAAACATCATCCAACACACGAGCAATAGGATCATCAAAAATTTGAGAAGACTGCTGTGATGTATCCATTGAAACTGCCTGACATCCTACTGGTTGTTCATCTTTTTCTTGAGAGATATTACGAAGATTCTGCTTTATAAACTGAAATGCTTCGAAACAAAAGGGTACAGAATCCTCTTGCATCATTAAATCATGTATTTTAACTCTTACGCCTTCATCTGTAATCTGACCTTCAATTGCGTTTGGTGGTTAAAAATCTGGTGCTAGGGAGAGTTTTGTATCCAAAATGATTTCATCAATCGTTTCAGGGGAAGATTTCACAAGAATTTCGCTATCTATCTCTTCCTCCACATTAAAACTAAGAGATTGTTGATTTCCTATAGGCTGGTCATTTGAAGATTTACTATGCAATTTACCCTTCAACAACTGGAATGATTCAAAACAAAATGGAACGGAGTCACCTTGTAGCATTTGATCATATGTGCCAGTTTCCATGTTTCCATCTGCAACTTGACAATCAACAGCACTCGGGGATTGCAAATCTGAATATGAGAAATCTTGAACAAGGTTTTCATTGCCCTCAATATGGTCCAAATCAAGACTTGTTGGCAGTTGATTTTTGATTATATGAAAATTGTCTCTGATGAACTGAAACGAATCAAAACAAAAAGGCCAAGATCCTTCACTTACTTCAAAATTCGTTGCACTTTCCTCCTGATTTTCATAGCTGATATGCATCGGTTGATCACTGTACTCAAGCTGCTGAAAGTGAACTTCCTCCTCACACAAACTAGCTGTTGATTTGTCTACAAGATTAGCTTCTGTTTGAAGAACGTGATCATCATCATACCGATCAAACTGAGGCAAATCACCAGTATAAAACGCATCATCAAGCATACATGTCATATCAACAACTCTCTCTTCTTCAAGATGATCTATAAAACAATCACTATGACAACTGGAATAAGAAACAAAATGTTTTGGATCAAAAAATTGTTCTTCTTCAATCATCGAGCCATGGGTTTGAACATTATACTCATTCCTTGTGGTGTTCTTTTGCATCATCTCTTCTACTGCACTTACCAACATGTCAAGCTTTACCTCTAGAGATATCATTTTCTCCGGATCCATGTTTTTCATCTCTTCTTCCTTCAACCTTGCACTTCGGATCAGAAAATGAGCCTCTACATTTACTGCACTATTCTGCATCTCGTGAAGTGTTGCAAGATTCTTTTCTCTCAACTGAAACTCCATTTCCGGATCAAAGGCACCCGGGTAGTGCAAGAGAGAAGATCTAGGAGAAGGTCTTATATCAGCTGGCATCGAAAAATATACTTGGTTAAATCTAGCATAAAATTGTTGTACTATCTCCCCTGGCAGTCTTTTCAGCTGGTTATACTCTTCTATAATCAAGAAAAGGTTCTGTCTGATCACCCACCTGTCGAGGAAAAAATTGACGAACTGCTGGAAATCTGAGATGCTCGCATCAGGCAGGGCTTTAAACCAACTCTTGACTTGGCCTTGAAAAGAAAGAGCAAAAAGCCTAATACTAGCATCTTCATCATCAACTTCAAAAAGTTCTAGAAAAGTCTCAACATTCTGCACATGTTGCTCAGCGTTGACATTGTTACATTCACCGTCAAATCTTGGTAGATATAGGTCATAATTTTTAGGAAAAGCATGAAGAACAGAAGGTAAAACAAGAGGTTTATACCTATCTGGGACTGTAAAAGGTGTAGGAGTATATGCAAGAGTTACGGGATCAGTCTCATTTTCAGGCTCATCACTCTGAAAAGAGTCATCATAAGATGTGGGAAAAGTAAGGAGACCAGGATCAAAGGGAAACTCAGCATTTACACTTTTTGAATAGGTCGAGTGAAGATTTTGATCACCTTTATCATACAACAAATTCTGAAAAACTCTCAAGACAGCTTCAAGAACAGCAAAGAAGTAATTTACAAGAAAGCAGACTAGATCCTGAATGCCATTCCACTTTGGACACCTGAACTTGTAGAAATTTTCTGAATAATGAAGATTTATCCACTGAGATTATCCTGATCATACATTAATTTGAATTCATGTATAACACATAACCTCTTCTACAATCAGTCATCAATTTGCGGAAGTAGAAACAGTCGCATGCGCACATAAACAATAATCAAACACACATCTGACACAGTATGTAATGGGGAAAGCTTATAGCTGAAAACCCCCAGCTATTTTGTATATTATAATAGAAGAGAACATGTAACAATCTTAGTACAATACTCCTCACAAGTACTCAGTACTGTCTCCAAAATTTACACACAAACTAGCTTAGTTTTGAACAAGTCACAGGTTCAAAACTCATCCACTAATTGCCTGCCTCTATTGCGCAATCCAAGTTGGTCTAATGTGAGATCCAATTTCGAATCTCCTTGACTCCAACTGTGCAATCATCATTGGCAATCTCCTCCAATGCTTGTGAAAATCTCATGCACAACTGCTGTCGCAACTAATAGCAAACTCACCCTTTCATCTACCTCCTCCATTGATCTTCACTGAACTGATCATGCACTGCAGTGAACTGATGTGTTCTTGAGTTGAATAATTAGTTAATAATTAGTGAATTAAATAATATTTAATTCACTCCACTCATCACTAGTAGATTAGCTAGTTAAACTAATCACAACTAGTTCAACTAAGTTAAACCGAACACAACTCCACCAACTGTCTCATCAACTCCACCAAACTTCTACCACTGAAGTCCTAACTGAAGTCAACCATGCATGAGCTCACCAAACCCCAAGGAATAGCATAATTCCTTCTGTCAGATGCATGGGCCACATCCGTAGCTCCAACTGAAGTGCTGTAAGAGAATAAACTGAAGTTTAGAGTCCAAATATTATTATGGGCTAATAATATTTGACTGACCTATTTTTAGACAGGCAGTCTAAAAATAGACTTCGACCTGTATGTCTAAAAATAGAGGTCCATCTATTTTTACCAACTCGACCAATCATCCAAGAATAACATACTGCAACTCCTAGACCATGCTCCATATGTCTAAAAATAGACATAGTCTAAAAATAGACTTTGCGCCAAAAATAGCCTGCGGGCCCACTTAGTGAAGGCGACTTCATTTCACTAAGCTCCATCATCTTGTTGCATTTTCAACATAACTTAGTGTAAGATCCTTCCATTTTCGCAGAGAAAGAGTTAGTCCTCCATTGGAGTCTCTACATTCAGTTGGAGTCACTAGGTGAATGATTTTAGCCTTCTTATGTCTGATCGTTGTCCACCATCAACCATCAGATCTAAACTTGATACATGTACTGGGGCAATTTACAAGTCAAGTGTCACGTTCACAAGCTAGACCGGAGATTGACTGAAGCAGTGTTTATCTACTTCCGCTAATGCAAAGCAAAATCGTTTCGAAGGCTACCTGGCATAACTTCAAGATCCATCTGTAGCTTATAAAACAATTAACACCAACAAGCAAACCATTTTCTCCCCAGTATGGTCGCCACTCTGTTAGTTCCCAAATCCACCTCAGGCTGAAATAAGGCAGAAAAAGGACAACACCAAACCGCGCTCAGCCTCGTAGCTAGCCCTACAAGGACAGGAGAGGGCTCTCTCCGGGTCAATCTCAATGAAAATATTCAAAGGGGCTTGAGATGACTAAAACAACAACTGATCTTAGGCTAGATAAAAAAATAGGAGGGTTTGATTTGATTTTTTAGAGGTTTTTGTTGGAAAAAGGGAAAAAACAATTTGGGGCTTGGGGATGAGGCCAAATTCTTGCAGAGTTCAAGTTGGGGCAGGGTAGGCAATGAATTTGATGTCTTAGATCAAATGAATGGATTGAAAATACTACTGAGGAGCTGAAGAGAGTAAGAGAGTGCAAGGATCCTCTTCAAACTGACGAAAAACATGTAAAACTAAACAAAAGTTTAAGGCAGAGCACCAGCAAACTAATGAATTCTACCTCAATTACTCATTTGTTTAATTCAGAAGCAAAGAGAAAGGAAATTGCATGCATATAAAATTAATGAAACTTACAATAACATGGAGAAAACATCATCAAAACTCAGAAGCCACAAGGATCCCAACAAGTGCTGCAAAACTCTGGTCTTTCCTTTGCCAAAAACTGAAAATGGATATACAATGAGGTGCCAAACTTTTCCCAAGAGTCAAACCCTGAAAATGCCTCAGAAAATACAATATATAGACCATCCTAACCCCTTCCCATGCCTCTAGGGGTCGAGCTCATCCTTCTAGGAGCTATTTCAACCAATTCTAAACATGGAGCTGAAATCTAGGCTGCCAAAGAACTTGCCTCTATATGCTAGTAAACTGATCCATTCACTTAATTTTCACTTTTTAGTGAATGAATCCTCTAGAACAAGTAAAAGCATGCCAAATTTACATCACAACCACAAAATTACATCAAGATAGATCAATAATTACATCCAAAAGTGAAACTAGTCAAACTGGCCGAATTTCTGAGCTAAAAAGTGAAAATTGGGCAAAATTCCTCTATGCGCCACGCCACTTTGAACCTGTTTTTGGGGCACTTCCCAAAGTCCAAATTGAGCTCATGATAGCTCGTTGGAAATCCCTGGATGTCTTCTATCCAACCCAGGTGGAATTTTTCAATTTGGATGTCATTTTCCCCTCCAAAACTACAATCTCCCAAGACTGGTTCCTGCTGGTGCAAAAAGTGGCAGAAAGGCCATTTTTGGAGTGTTTTTGACCTTTAAGACCACCCAGAACTTCATGAAATCTCTCAGCCATTCCTGAGCATGCATAATTTATCACAAAAAACACAAAAGTATCAAGTTTTCGTCCAGAAGATGTCCCAATCATAAGCGCGCGTCGGGTGGCGCGATGCGTCGAGCGGAAAAACCTGTTTTGCAACCAAAATTTTCAAAAATGACAAAATATTCTCCAAATTTTCTGAAATTTGGAGTGAAGGTCTCCCATCATGTCTCATGCTCAGCCAAGGAAGCTTCGGCGAAGATTTGGAGTGGATCCGGCCTTTTCCGACGTTTTAGTGCTTTTCTCAACCTCGCCTTCAGGATCTTCATTTTTGCTCTGCAAACGTGTGTGCGGGCCCAATAGTGATTCTTCATATGTCTAAGCATGTACTTGTCCCTATTGGCCTTCGCCAATAGTTTCTCCAGATGAACGTTGACTCTCGTAAGGCAAGTTTCTCGCTCAAAAGGTGTCATGTCACCTGGTCTCTTTCGGGCCAATTCCCGGTCTTCACGGATTTGCTGCAACTCTATGAGTGTTTTCTGATCCTCCAGTTGTTTATTTCGCTGCTCCAAATAATTTATAACCCACTGAGCTTTCTGCAACTTCACGGTCAAAGTGTAAATCTCATATTTTTGTTCCTAGATGGTCTCTCTCATCCTTGAGCTAGGAGAGCTCAAATCAACATCGATGAGTGTAAACTCAGTGTCTTGGCCTCCTGAAGGGCCCTCATCGTGCATAGGCTTCTTGCCTCTATCCTGTACCTATGCTGATGTAGAAGGCGAGACCCCTTCCACGCCAAGTGGAGATAGTACTCGCGCTGCTGATGAAGATAACGAGACCCCTTCCACCGCTGGTGGAGATAGTACTCGTCGTGTTGCTGCAAATAAGTCTCTCTGGCCTCTCTGATATGTCACACACACTGGAACACTGATAGGTTCAGTCTCAGAAACCTCAAACTGATGTGAAGGCTCTGCCTCATCATGAACAATCTCGGGAGGAGGCTGGGGGGCTACAAAGAAGTAACGGGAAATGAACTCATCCCATGTGATGCCCTGCAATCCAAGCTGATGTACTACAATGATTTTAATGAGTGCATACTGATAAATGTTGTTATGTTGCTTCTCCGGAGTTTTCCTCTGCACAAGGGTAGTCATCTGCTCTATGTTTCGGCACATGAAGTATGGAATATTCATTAGTCGTACCCTCATGAAATGCATCAAAAGTCTGATATGGTACGCATAAAGGCGTGAAAATCTACCCTCACAGCTGAAATATCTAATGATGAGTTTCATTAATGGCGCATAGGACTCCTTCAGAAACTGGAACGGGAATACCCTGATCAACTGCCTCAAATATCCAGGCCTGATGTAAGGTTCATGATATGCTCTATCCAGCTGTTGTCACTTATTGCACTCCTCACCAATGTTCGGTATCCCGGTCGCCTCAGAAATAGTCTCTGGTGTCAAGGTGAAGTTCACTCCAGCAAGGTTTACATGAACATCACGCAAATGTAGGACAAATAAGCGAACCAACTCCGGCTGGTGCTGAATCTGAGATATCATCTCACAATACCAAAAACATGAATGTTGCTGAAAGCATGTCATTGCAAGCGGGCAGGCCTGCAATTGAGCCAAAGAAGTGGGCTCCTCTCTGACATGCCTGCCACTTTTATGAGACCTCCTCGGTACATTTAGCTCTGCGGTTGAATCACTGTCCTGCTCATATCCCTTCTCATATGATGAACTTTTCTCTAACATGATGCTGAAAACAAGGTGTTTGAAAAATATGTGCTGATATATGTATAGTGAAAACAAGAGTTTGTTTTTGCTTTAATGCCAAATGTGCCACATATATAATAAGGTGCTGTGGAGAAATGTCACAAGGAATACAATAGACTGTCAAGTGAATTTAAGTGTGAGGACAGTCACTGTTTGGGGGACTTAGGGATTTGGACAGTTTACAAGTGATATGGGAATGAGTGATAGTGATGGGGGGTAGTTTTTAGAAATAGGAGTAAGTGAAATGACAAAATATACCTGGGTCAAGTGAATTCAAGGATATAGAGACAGTCCCTGAATGTTCTGGAAATTAGGATTTTGTCAATGGAGGGAAGTGATGGCAAGTGATAGGGTTTGAGGATTCAAAAACATGGGAACAAATGGTATAAGGAATATGGGACAGTGGGAATAGAAGAGGGACTGTGGTATGATAGTGTGACAGTGAGGAAAGGGAGAATATGGTGGTCAATAGCAATAGTATAGCGCCAAACAACATTCAACACCTCTTTTCAAACCCTATGGAACAGATTTAATATGGGTATCGGGTTTACTTTTTCATTAACCAAACTCCAATGTCTTCGCCTCTACACCACACCACTCACGAATAAAATCATTGAACAGGCTTTTTCAACTTACTTGGAGAAAAATTGAGCTGAAACAAATTGAGTTTTTGTGGAGCGGAAATGAATTTGGCCTTGGAGGCTCTGTGTGCCATGCACAAGCCCAATGCGCCGCGCTCTATGGGTGCGCCGTGCACTTAGGAAAATGCACAGTGTATTTCGGCTCTATGCGCCGTGCTTTGTGGGTGCGCCGCGCTGTTTTCAAACACACAGTCGGCCCTTTAAACTTAGATTTCGTCCCTCCAAACTTGAACATCGAATTTTCTCTTGGATTTTCTGAGTATATCTTGATGCAAATGGATTAATAACTTGGAGAAATATCTTATATATACATGGTTTTAATTTTTGCTTCTCAATAACCCATTTTGTAATGTTTTTGACTTTGGCACTTTTTGCATTTAATACAACTCTGTCTTTTATTTCCTCACTGACTTTCTGAGCTTGAAATGATGAAATTGGTTGATATTTGCAGGGATTTTTGCATTGAACCTTGCCAAAGGATGACCAGAGTCTGCATGTGAAGAACTTCATGGTGGAAAGATACATATTTATTACAAAAACAAATTTGACAATTTCTTCTTCAAAACAGAGTTTTGAAGAAGAAACATCCTCGAGCATATTTGACGATGTAAATCTTGAAATGAAACTTGTTGAAAACATCCTCATGGCCTGCGGGCATTATTTAACATTACTAAAGACCAAACCCTAGACTTAGAAACTAAAATGACTCTTTTTGACCAAAATAACCATCTTTGACTATAAATGACATGAACTGAACTTTGATGAATTTTGAGAAATTTTGACCAACCCAGTAGGTACAAGCATGAGGGTAAATGAGAGAACAAAATCGTTCTGTCAGACAATGGCATGCTCCTAACGGAATGCAGATGAATGAGTGGAATGAGACACCTAAATAATGAAATGAAATAAGAGAAATGATCTATGACGGAGGGATGTAAAGACCGACTCTAACATTGGCTCCAATGGGGATGGTAGCTCCTTGGAGGTGCCAAGAACTACAGATCTTTGGAAAGCATACAGTGCCTTCATGCATTGGGAAATGGAATAAAAAACTCAACTTGAAATGCATGACTGAAAACTGATGACTTGATGACACAAACTAACTCTCACTCAACTAAAAACTGACTCGATTCTTAAATACAACTGACAAATTGGAAAAGATGCTCAAAGTAGAGCTTATTCAATACAACCTACTCTAATTGTTCCATTCATCACCTAATCAAGTAAAATGAAACAACCAATGCAACCATGTAAGAATTCTGACTGTTGTTTGATTTCTTCCCAAATGCTTACTGATGCGCAGGAAAAGGGAAGAATCGAAAGGCAACTCCCATGGAAACTCGGAATGAATTTTCCTGCTAATAAACTTGCAAAACATGAATTGACTGGATGACTTCAAGAATACTGCAAAAGGATCTTTATAAACATAGCTATTAATTTCCATTAACACATTACTGCTCTGGTCCAAGTAATCTTTATAGCTGGATATTAAGATTTTTCTCACATCTATGCTAGTTTTCTTTGGTGACTGCAGCAGGCTATCAAAAGGATCCTGAATTTCGTGAATAATCAAAATCTGAAACTGATTCCAAACAGAAAAAAAGTCTCCTTTATCAATCTCCTCATATGACTGCAAATCTTGATATAGGCTTTGTAATGAAAAATCTGTTAAACAAGACAATGAAGGAGACTTTTGAATAAGATTATTATCAACATTCTTTCCTGGCACATGGTTAGCTAATGGAGAAGAACTTTTACAGCAAACATCATCCAACACACGAGCAATAGGATCATCAAAAATTTGAGAAGACTGTTGTGATGTATCCATTGAAACTGCCTGACATCCTACTGGCTGTTCATATTTTTCTTGAGAGATATTACGAAGATTCTGCTTTATAAACTAAAATGCTTCGAAACAAAAGGGTACAGAATCCTCTTGCATCATTAAATCATGTATTTCAACTCTTACGCCTTCATCTGTAATCTGACCTTCAATTGCGTTTGGTGGCTAAAAATCTGGTGCTAGGGAGAGTTTTGTATCCAAAATGATTTCATCAATCGTTTCAGGGGAAGATTTCTCATCAACTACTTGCTCAAGAATTTCGCTATCTGTCTCATCCTCCACATTAAAACTAAGAGATTGTTGATTTCCTATAGGCTGGTCATTTGAAGATTTACTATGCAATTTACCCTTCAACAACTGGAATGATTCAAAACAAAATGGAACGGAGTCACCTTGTAGCATTTGATCATATGTGCCAGTTTCCATGTTTCCATCTGCAACTTGACAATCAACAACACTCGGGGATTGCAAATCTGAATATGAGAAATCTTGAACAAGGTTTTCATTGCCCTCAAGATGGTCCAAATCAAGACTTGTTGGCAGTTGATTTTTGATTGTATGAAAATTGTCTCTAATGAATTGAAACGAATCAAAACAAAAACGCAAAGATCCTTCACTTACTTCAAAATTCGCTGCACTTTCCTCCTGATTGTCATAGCTGATATGCATCGGTTGATCACTGTACTCAAGCTGCTGAAAGTGAACTTCCTCCTCGCACAAACTAGCTATTGATTTGTCTACAAGATTAGCTTCTATTTGGAGAACGTAATCATCATCATACCGATCAAACTGAGGCAAATCACCAGTATACAACACATCATCAAGCATACATGTCATATCAACAACTCTCTCTTCTTCAAGATGATCTATAAAACAATCACTATGACAACTGGAATAAGAAACAAAATGTTTTGGATCAACAACTTGTTCTTCTTCAATCATCGAGCCATGGGTTTGTTTGTGTCTTTTCATTCTACTTGTGATGGTCTTTTTGCATCTCTCTTCTCTTTTCTAACATATTAAGCTTCTCTGAGATATATTTTTCTACTGGATCATGTTTTCATCTCTTCTTTCCTTATAACACCTTGCACTTTCAGGATCTGAAAATGACTCCACATTTACCATATTATCTAGTGATGTTGCCAGATTACCTTTATATCAGCAAATATTTCAGGATCAAAGGCTGGGGGTAAAGTGCAGACATACAGATCAGGAAGAAGATTTCTTATATAGGTAGCATGAATATACTGCTTGGTTAAAAATCTGTGAGAAAGAACCATTCTTGTCTCCCTGTGATCTTTTGGTGAGTTTGCTGCCTATTACTATAATCAGAAAGAGGACAAATAGATCACCACACAATCGAGGAAAACTTTATCAAACTGCTGGAAATCTGAGATGCCCGCATCAGGCAAGGCTTTAAACCAACTCTTGACTTGGCCTTGAAAAGAAAGAGCAAAAAGCCTAATACTAACATCTTCATCATCAACTTCAAAAAGTTCTAGAAAAGTCTCAACATTCTGCACATGTTGCTCAGCGTTGACATTGTTACATTCACCTTCAAATCTTGGTAGATATAGGTCATAATTTTTAGGAAAAGCATGAAGAATAGAAGGTAAAACAAGAGGTTTATACCTATCTGGGACTGTAAAAGGTGTAGGAGTATATGCAAGAGTTATGAGATCAGTCTCTTTTTCAGGCTCATCACTCTGAAAAGAGTCATCATAAGATGTGGGAAAAGTAAGGAGACCAAGATCAAAGGGAAACTCAGCATTTACACTTTTTGAATAGGTCGAGTGAAGATTTTGACCACCTTTATCATACAAAAAATTCTGAAAAACTCTCAGGACAGCTTCAAGAACAGCAAAGAAGTAATTTACAAGAAATCAGACTAGATCCTGAATGCCATTCCACTTTGGACACCTAAACTTAGTGTAAGATCCTTCCATTTTCGCAGAGAAATAGTTAGTCCTCCAGTGGAGTCTCTACATTCAGTTGGAGTCACTAGATGAATGATTTCAGCCTTCTTATGTCTAATCGTTGTCCACCATCAACCATTAGATCTGAACTTGATACATGTACTGGGGCAATTGACAAGTCAAGTTTCACGTTCACAAGCTAGACCGGAGATTGACTGTAGCAGCGTTTATCTACTTCCGCTAATGCAAAGCAAAAGCGTTTCGAAGGCTACCTGGCATAACTTCAGGCTCTGTCTGTAGCTTATAAAACAATTAACACCAACAAGCAAACCATTTTCTCCCCAGTATGGTCACCACTATGTTAGTTCACAAATCCACCTTAGGCTGAAATAAGGCAGAAAAAGGACAACACCAAACCACGCTCAGCCTCGTAGCTAGCCCTACGAGGACAGGAGAGGGCTCTCTCCGGGTCAATCTCAATGAAAATATTTAAAGGGGCTTGAGATGACTAAAACAACAACTGATCTTAGGCTATATAAATAAATAGGAGGGTTTGATTTGATTTTTTAGAGCTTTTTGTTGGAAAAAGGGAAAAAACAATTTGGGGCTTGGGGATGAGGCCAAATTCTTGTAGAGTTCAAGTTGGGGTAGGGTAGGCAATGAATTTTATGTATTAGATCAAATTAATGGATTTAAAATACTGCTGAGGAGCTGAAGATAGCAAGAGAGTGCAAGGATCCTCTTCAAACTGACGAAAAACATGTAAAACTAAACAAAATTTTAAGGCAGAGCACCGGCAAACTAATGAATTCTACCTCAATTACTCATTTGTTTAATTCAGAAGCAAAGAGAAAGGAAATGGCATGCATATAAAATTAATGAAACTTACAATAACATGGAGAAAACATCATCAAAACTCAGAAGCCACAAGGATCCCAACAAGTGCTGCAAAACTCTGGTCTTTCCTTTGCCAAAAACTGAAAATGGATATACAATGAGGTGCCAAACTTTTCCCAAGAGTCAAACCCTGAAAATGCCTCAGAAAATACAATATATAGACCATCCTAACCCCTTCCCATGCCTCTAGGGGTCTAGCCCATCCTTCTAGGAGCTGTTTCAACCAATTCTAAACATGGAGCTGAAATCTAGGCAGCCAAACAACTTGCCTCTATATGCTAGGAAACTTATCCATTCACTTAATTTTCACTTTTTAGTGAATGAATCCTCTAGAAAAAGTAAAAACATGCCAAATTTACATCATAGCCAAAAAATTACATCAAGATAGATCAATAATTACATCCAAAAGTGAAACTAGTCAAACTGGCCGAATTTCTGAGCTGAAAAGTGAAAATTGGGCAAAATTCCTCTATGCGCCACGCCAGAAAACTCAATGCGCCGCGCCACTTTGGACCTGTTTTTGTGGCACTTCCCGAAGTCCAAATTGATCTCATGATAGCTCGTTGGAAATCCCTGGATGTTTGCTATCCAACCCAAGTGGAATATTTCAATTTGGATGTCATTTTCCCCTCCAAAACTGCAATCTCCCAAGACTGGTTCCTGCTGGTGCAAAAAGTGGCACAAAGGCCATTTTTGGAGTGTTTTTTACCTTTAAGACCACCCAGAACTTCATGAAATATCTCAGCCATTCCTGAGCATGCATAATTTATCATAAAAAACCAAAATATATCAATTTTTCCTCTAGAATATGTCCCAATCATAAGTGCGCGTCGGGTGGCGCGACGTGTCGGGCGGAAAAACCTGTTTTGCAACCAAAATTTTCAAAAATGACAAAATATTCTCCAAATTTGCTGAAATTTGGAGTGAAGGTCTCCCATCATGTCTCATGCTAAGCCAAGGAAGCTTCGCCCAAGATTCGGAGTGGATCCGGCCTTTTCCGACGTTTTAGTGCTTTTCTCAACCTCGCCTTCAGGATCTTCATTTTTGCTCTGCAAACGTGTGTGCGGGCCCAATAGTGATTCTTCATATGTCTGAGCATGTCCTTGTCCCTATTGGCCTTCGCTAACAGTTTCTCCAGATGAATGTTGACTCTCGTAAGGCAAGTTTCTCGCTCAAAATTTGTCATGTCACCTGGTCTCTTTCGGGCCAATTCCCGGTCTTCACGGATTTGCCGCAACTCTATCAGTGTCTGCTGATCTTCCAGTTGTTTATTCCGCTGCTCCAAATAATTTATAACCCACTGAGCTCTCTGAAACTTCATGGTCAAAGTGTCAATCTCAGCTTTTTGTTCCTGGATGGTCTCTCTCATCCTTGAGCTAGGAGAGCTCAAATCAACATCGATGAGTGTAAACTCAGTGTCTTCGCCTCCTGAAGGGCCCTCATCATGCATAGGCTTCTTGCCTCTGTCTTGTACCTATGCTGATGTAGAAGGGGAGACCCCTTCCACACCAGGTGGAGATAGTACTCGCGTTGCTGATGAAGATAACGAGACCCCTTCCACCCCTGGTGGAGATAGTACTCGTCGTGGTGCTGCAAATAAGGCTCTGTGGCCTCTCTAATATGTCACACACACTGGAGCACTGATAGGTTCAGTCTCAGAAACCTCAAACTGATGTGAAGGCTCTGCCTCATCATGAACAATCTCGGGAGGAGGCTGGGGGGCTGCAAAGAAGTAACGGGAAATGAACTCATCCCATGTGATGCCCTGCAATCCAAGCTGATGTACTACAATGATTTTAATGAGCGCATAATGATAAATGTTGTTATGCTGCTGCTCCAGAGTCTTCCTCTGCACAAGGGTAGTCATCCGCTCTATGTTTCGGCACATGAAGTATGGAATATTCATCAGTCGTACCCTCGTGAAATGCATCAAAAGTCTGATATGGTACGCATAAAGCCGTGAAAATCTACCCTCACAGCTGAAATATCTAATGATGAGTTTCATTAATGGCGCATAGGACTCCTTCAGAAACCGGAACGGGAATACCCTGCTCAACTTCCTCAAATATCCAGGCTTGATGTAAGGTTCATAATATGCTCTATCCAGCTGTTGTCTCTTATTCCACTCCTCACCAATGTTCGGTATCCCGGTTGCCTCAGAAATAGTCTCTGGTGTCAAGGTGAAGTTCACTCCAGCAAAGTTTACATGACCATCATGAAAATGTAGGACAAATAAGCGAACCAACTCCGGCTGGTGCTGAATCTGAGATATCATCTCACAATACCGAAAACATGAATGTTGCTGAAAGCATGTCATTGCAAGCGGGCAGGCCTGCAATTGAGCCAAAGAAGTGGGCTCCTCTCTGACGTGCCTACCAATTTTATGAGACCTCCTTGGTACATTTAGCTCTGCGGTTGAATCACTGTCCTGCTCATATCCCTTCTCATATGATGAATTTGTCTCTGACATGATGCTGAAAACAAGGTGTTTGACAAATATGTGCTGATATATGTATAGTGAAAACAAGAGTTTGTTTTTGCTTTAATGCCAAATGTGCCACATATATAATAAGGTGCTGTGGAGAAATGTCACAAGGAATACAATAGACTGTCAAGTGAATTTAAGTGTGAGGACAGTCACTGTTTGGGGGACTTAGGGATTTGGACAATTTACAAGTGATATGGGAATGAGTGATAGTGATGGGGGGTAGTTTTTAGAAATAGGAGTAAGTGAAATGAAAAAATATACCTGGGTCAAGTGAATTCAAGGATATAGAGAGTCCCTGAATGTTATGGAAATTAGGATTTTATCAATGGAGGGAAGTGATGGCAAGTGATAGGGTTTGAGGATTCAAAAACATGGGAACAAATGGTATAAGGAATATGGGACAGTGGGAATAGAAGAGGGACTGTGGTATGATAGTGTGACAGTGAGGAAAGGGAGAATATGGTGGTCAATAGCAATAGTATAGCACCAAACAACATTCAACACCTCTTTTCAAACCCTATGGAACAGATTTAATATGGGTATAGGGTTTACTTTTTCATTAACCAAACTCCAATGTCTTCGCCTCTACACCACACCACTCACGAATAAAATCACTGAACAGGCTTTGTCAACTTACTTGGAGAAAAATTGAGCTGAAACAAATTGAGTTTTTGTGGAGCGGAAATGAATTTGGCCTTGGAGGCTTTGTGCGCCGAGCACAAGCCCAATGCGCTGCGCTCTGTGGGTGCGCCGCACCCTTAGGAAAATGCATAGTGTATTTCAGCTCTATGCGCCGCACTCTGTGGGTGCGCCGCACTCTGTGGGTGCACCACGCCTTGTACCAATGCGCCGCGCTGTTTTGAAACACACAGTCGGCCCTTTAAACTTAGACTTCGTCCCTCCAAACTTCAAAATAAAATTTTCTCTTGGATTTTCTGAATATCTCTTGATGCAAATGGATTAATAACATGGAGAAATATCTTATATAGACATGGTTTTAATTTTTGCTTCTCAATAACCCATTTTGTAATGTTTTTGACTTTGGCACTTTTTGCATTTAATACAACTCTGTCTTTTGTTTCCTCACTGACTTTCTGAGCTTGAAATGATGAAATTGGTTGATTTTTGCAGGGATGTTTACATTGAACCTTGGCAAAGGATGACCAGAGTCTACATGTGAAGAACTTCATGGTGGAAAGATACATATTTATTACAAAAACAAATTTGACAATTTGTTCTTCAAAACAGAGTTTTGAAGAAGAAACATCCTCGAGCATATTTGATGATGTAAATCTTGAAATGAAACTTGTTGAAAACATCCTCATGGTCTACGGGCATTATTTAACATTACTAAAGACCAAACCCTAGACTTAGAAACTAAAATGACTCTTTTTGACCAAAATAACCATCTATGAGTATAAATGACATGAACTGAACTTTGATGAATTTTGAGAAATTTTGACCAACCCAGCAGATACAAGCATGAGGGAAAATGAGAGAAAAAAACCCTTCCGTTAGACAATGGCATGCCCCTAACGAAATGCAGATGAATGAGCGGAATGAGACACCTAAATAATGAAATGCAATAAGAGAAATGATCTCAAACGGAGGGATGTAAAGACTGACTCTAACACAACCAACACATCAAAAAGGCACGAGATGAATGATGAAAATTTATCCTGAAGATTAGTAGAGGACTCTAGAAGGGAAGCTACACCAGAGAAATTATCCTAGGGTCTCCATGAGGTGCCTGCAAAGAATCAACAAGAAAAAAAAAAAAGCACCTCACTTAGAAAATAAGCTCCTCACTCAAAAGATAAATAAACAAAAACACATCAAATAAACAAATCAATTGTCACCAACTCAATGCTCCATCTCCCTGCATCAAATGAGCCTGTCACTCATCAAAAATTAGGTAGGCTCAGGTATGGCTACCTCATCCTCTTGCTATGCATCATTTGAATAAATGAGTAAATGTTAAGAAAAGAGATTTTAATAGGCAAACAGTTGGCCAATTAACTTGACCACCCTTGAATAGTTAAAGTGAAAATTTGGTGGAGTTTACAAGCCACATGGAGTTATCACATTAGTTAGGGGAATTTTAACGAGAAGTGGGAGTTGATTCCGAGGTAGAAGGGAATGATTGGCTAGAGTGGGACCAACAGTCCAAATGAGGAAACCTCATGCCAAATCCACATCACCACTATGCTCCAAGCCCACTCAATTTAGAATTAAAAGTGTACTTTGGCTCATTTTCTCTCATTCTATTTTTCATTTTTAGATCATTTAGAGCAGGAAAAATATAGGAGACACCTAGGAGCTTTGATCCATGGTCGATCTTTGCATGCATCCCGTGCTACATGAAACTCTACTACTGCTATATGAAGTTTCCAGGGAGGCTAAAAAATGTTATAAAGTGTCATATAATCCAACCTTAGAGTGTATTGACACCCCAACACCATCCTTCAAACTAGAGAACATAAAAATTGTAGAGGTAAGTGGCCATCACCCCATCAAGTTGCAAATAATTTTCATGGTAATTTACACATAGTCAAGCCATGATTCAGTAAATTAAAGGGTTGTTCAAAGGAGTAGGGATAAGAAAACCACATTTTGTGTAAATTTGAAACCTTTTAGGTCCCATATCAAAGTCCTTTTGGAGACAAGCCACACACAACCACCTCTTTAACACAGTCACAAGATGGGGGAAGGTTTAAATGGAAGGGATCCCATAGACATAGAAAGAATTAGACTACACCCTCCTCTGGTTGACATCTTCATAAATCACCAGTGGTTGGGGTTATTTGATTTCCTCAAGGGGTTTGATGATGAAGTGGCTCGATAATTTGTAGTATCCTTGCACTCTCAAGCAAATGATAGGACCACCATAGTTGCAAGAGTGATAGAAATTACCATAACCCCTAAGCTCATTAGTAGAGTCACCAACTTACCTCTATGAGTTAAACAGAACAGAGAGGAAGGAGTCTCTAGTACTTCCTCTAAGAATATTTTCTTCTTGCCCAATCAAGAATACATTGAAGATAAGAATGGGGAAAGTCTACATTACCCATGGGATGAGGTAGCTTACCATATCATGAAGTATATCTCCTGTGAGGGAAAACTATGTGTGTTATATGGGCACCATTTTAGATTTTTTCATGAACTTAAGGGGATTTTCTCTTAGATCAGAGACTATAAATCCCATATTTCTTCCTCCATTCAATCATAGATATGAGCCAGAGGGTAACGTAGAGGAATATCAACACCTAGCTCATCATGGTCTCATTAAACTCATAGTGAGAGATGATCTCAACAGAATCAACATCCATGTACCTTGGTCCACCTTCATTGACATGGAAAGAGAAGAATTCATTGATACACAAACCATCATTACTGGAGAGACCCTTTCCCCTAGCCTTGGAGAAAGGGGCATTAAAGAAAAAGAAGAAGGAACTGAAGGAACATAGGAAGAAGAGGAAGAAGAGGAAATGGAAACATAGGAATAACCCATAGAACAGGTAGGAGAAAAGAAATAAAGTGAAGAGTAGGAATATAAATATGAAAAAATAATAAGAAGAGGAAAAGGAAGAGGAAGAGAAAGAGAAATATGAAGAGAAGGAAGGAAATATAGAAGAGGAGAAGATACTAGACCCCAAGCTTACTACTGATATCTCCACTCAACAAACCAACCTTTCACCAGGGACCACTAAAAAGGAAGTGCCTACACTTTAGCCACTCTAAGCACCCCTATGAAAGAAAAGAGAAAGAGGTAGACCCCCATGTACTTCAAGACACATAAGAGCGGCAAGGTGAGACATGGGAGACCTCAAACTCAAACCAAGAGCCATATCACAATTGAGGAATCACCAAACAAGAAAGGAGAAACAGGGCGAGAGGGGGAAATATTCAAGAGGTCACTTCTCATAAAAGGACACCTATGACCTATACAAGAAGGCACTCCTCAAGGCTAGCATCCCTAAAACATGCACAAACACCCACAAACCTCCAGGAGGAATAAAATAAGGTGAAACATTGAAAATAAAGTTTGCTACAGGAAACTTAGACAATGCTACAGGAAACTCAGAATTTGCTACAGGAAGAGAAAAATGTCATGGGAGAAGAAAATAAACCATCCTTAGAAGGGAAGGGGGCATAAGGTGATGAAAAAGAGGCAGAAGTTGAGGGGCAGGATGCCAAATTTGAGAAACAAGAGAAGGAAGAGGAGAAACCAAAGGAAGAACAAACCTCTCCAAAAATTTTCCCAAAATTCATTACAACAGTTCAACATCCTAGCCCACGGAAAACTTAAGATCCTATTACACATTCATTGAAGGAGGGAGGCTGATCCCCCAGAAGCTCTTCTTTCCCATTTTCTATGAGCTATAGAAAGAGAGACCACATACCCACCACTGGATGAAAATTGCCAAAACTAGGAATGTGGAAGATGTCAGGATCATGGAAGAGAAACTCACTGAGATGGGGATATATATGGTTGATGTCAGACTTAGGGAGGCAGTGTTGAAAGAGCACCTACAAGAGGCACAAGTAGAGAATGCAAGATTGAATGGCCAATTGCAGAAAAAATACAAATATATTTCCACCATGATAGACCTATGCATGTAGGAAATACAACACAGATATACCTCAAATTATTATGCTATTTACCTGGAGGAGCAGTGGCTACAATTACAAATCAAAACATTAGAATCATATGGGTTATTTTCTTTCCAGAATTATAGGAAAATCATTTTATTTTGTAGTCATACCAACATAGAAGATATGGCTAAATTGGCATAGTTTTACATGTATAATATTGTCCTAACTGATATGAACATTTGGGACCTATTGAAGCCTTGGAATTCCATTGCAACAACATAGGGGATAACCACCCGGTCCAGACCTTAGAGCAAGTCCCTTTTTGTTTGGTATGGTGGCTCCGACTAGGGGTAAAGGGGCCAGTTTCCCAATAAGGATGATGAGGGTGTGTTTTGTTATAACATGCAAATGGAAAATTATTTAATCTATCACATGCATTTAACTTAAATATCTATTATACTATATAACCAGTAGTGTTCATTCCTTAACGCGGTCTATAAATATATCTTTCAACAATTGGTAATGAATATTATTCAAAAGTTGAAAGAGATGAAAATTATGTAAAAGTAATTCTTTTGACAAAATAGTTTAATCAAAAGGATTGTGAAATATATATTGCACTCATATGTTTGATTATATATGACATAATTAATCATAAACAAATACTAGTACATAAGTGCATTTAACATTCACTTATGATAACAACTTTCATATATAATATAGATAAAAAGATGACTATCAATTTAAGAAGAAAAACTTAATATAGTGTGTAAAAGTACCATATCTACGAGGTTCTACTCATTCAAACTGATAGTAGTTTTATGCTCCTCTTCACTTTAAAGCAATTCAATGAGTACAATAGTGAAAGGAACTATTTCTAGTCTCTTTCTTCTATATTCTTGAAAAGCTTCAAAGTTTGCTTTACTGAGTTTATTAGTTGCAATTTTCAACACATCTGTAAAATTCTCTAAACCTTCAAATAAGTCATCGAACATGTCCTTCTCATTCATGAAAGGTTTGAGTTTAAGATTATTGCTAAACTTCTGAACCACGTCATTAGGATCATATGGTCTCTTTAGCATCAAAGCAAGCTTCAATGAAGTGATATTTGAAATCGCTTTAGCTGCATGACCAATGTCAAAAAGGGAAAAAGTGCCACATTGTACTAGGAAAGTAGGCCAAATAGCTTTATTGGAATATTTGAGTTGTCTGGTCATACCGCTGACTAAATTTTGATAAGCAATCTCTCTCGCTAAAAGCTTACTAGGAACATAATAAGGAAAAACATGGGGGGGAAATAACTCCCAAAAACTTTGATATAAGTGAAATTTTCTTCAACAAACCATCTAGCAACTGGTACAAAATCTGTGCAAGCTTCCTTAGAAATCCTAGGGGCTCTTTCATTAAATATGATCTAATGGCTGAGCAACATAACTCTATTACAAATTTTATAGAAATGCAGATGAAACTAATATTCCCATAGTTATTTATGGTAAATATCAATTGGTGTGGGATCCTGGCTTGTCCATTTCCATCCCATTATAGGAAAACTTGAACAAAAGAAAATTGCATCCATGATGTAAGCACTCATGTAGAAGGGATGTATTCTCTTAGTGGAATATACTATGTTTTTCCTATAGTCCATAATGTTTTTAGCTATATTATCAGACAAAATAGTTTCCCAATTCATAATAAAGGAATTGACGATTGTGTTAGTCAGAGGAACTAATTCTATTGGAAATCTAGTGGTATTTGGTTTAGCAAATAACCTACATAGAATTCCAGTTGCATAACAATAAGGGGAGGGTAATTGTGCTATCAGGTACATACCAAGTTTATCCCACTTTACCTTGCCTTGGTCTTCTTTCCGTCCCTTTATCACTTTCATGAGGTCTATATTCTTCTTCGTAAAGTTTTGGACAAAAGCTTTATCATAATTCTTTTGCAGCATAGGCAAGTGATACATTATCCTTAAATCTTCTGGAGTGAACGAACCAATATTATCAAACTTAGAATTCCTTAATGATTTGTCTGCTATGTTAAGGTTGTTAATGACCCACTTTACCATATCTTTGTATGGTAAAAACTTCGGCCTCGTCGCTATTCTATGAAGAAATAAACATGCAACTTGAAATTAAGACAGGTCTAATGAAACTGCTCCATTTGCTGTTACTGTTTTCACTAATTCTCTTGGTTGTTCTCCCTCAAATGGGTTGTACATTGCATCCCATGAAGAACTTCCATAATCCTTATTGCACGTTATGCTTGAGAACAATGGAGGCATGTCTGTGTTGTCTACAATAGACGTTTGGGAAATTGGCTTGCCTTTCTTTGCCATTCTACTTATTCTTACTTCATTAGGTGTTTCCTGAATTTAGGTGACACGAGTAAATTCATATATTAGATGAATAGAGAGAAGGATAGAGAATAGAGTCAAAATATCATAATCAATATTCAGCTCTCTAAATTTAAAACATGCTTCAAGTAGATATCAATCTTTTGAAGCTTGCACCCATAACTCTTTCTATAAAATCTCTTACACACCTTAGGCAATATGTCTAATCTAACAATATAAGTCATTAGATCTTATAACAGATTCATTAAATAAGAGTCATTTCAGGTACTTGAATACTAAGTGTTTATATCGCACATCGCAACTTTTAACAGATACCAATAGTTATGTTTTCGCTGTCGATGAATCTTGTGAAAAGCGATCTGTGCAAATCGCACATTGCAACTTAGTGCGGTGTATAAAACTTTTCATTTGGTTTCTCGTCGCGAAACGTGAAATGCACTAAAGACTCACTTGTTGCGCATTATCAGAATTTTGTATACTTTTAATTTTTCTTCGATTGTTTCTTCGGGTCCGACTCATCGCAAATTTTCCAAAATGTCATAAGTATGTTCTTTTTAAAAAAGGCGTGAAGCAATTTCTCTTTTAAAGGGATTTTTAATATTTTTCAATGGGGATTTTATATAATTCCAAAGAGTTTGAAGCACATGTCACAATTCGCAAATCTTATATGTGTTTTAACTTTATTGGATTGTAAGTTATGAGATTTGAGGTCAGTGCTTTGAAATCAAAGTGGAAAGGAGAAAGCCTTTATTCCTAAAGTTTTAAGACTTACGCTAAAATGAAATAGATCTTATAATTTCCATTTATTTTTTTAAACGGTCCCCATTTATATTAAAATAAATGGAGGGTGTTGTATAGTACAACAATTGGTGATTCACTTGGGAGAACCAGTTATCTCTGATTGTTTTTTTGAAATTTCTAAAACTTTTCAAAATAAAAATAGTTGCAGGAATGAATTTCAATACAAATAATATCTCACTAAGAAATAAATTCTCACTTGATCATAATCCATAATATTTCCTCTTTAAAAAAGAAAGTATGAATATCTATATCAGTCTTTACTAAGTTAAAAAATATGAAGTAGGTGGCTCATTCAGATTAGCTTTATAAATATATACTCTTTTATCACAGGTAGAGCCTGATCCAGTAGGCAATTTAATCTTTTGGCAGGGTTACCTTTTACCCATCAATGATTCATTGTCCCATCCATTTACTCTTACAATCTTTCAAAAATAAGTTCAATTTTATATACTTTATCTCTTTTGGAACTTGTTTTATTTTTTGTGGACATTTTCTATGTATTTTTAATCACTTAAAATTCATTGTCTTGGCTTGGCAACAAAATATTGACAATTCCATTCACCGGTTGTAATTAAACTGATCAAGATGGTTCTTGATGAGACCCCTTGCCCTTTGATATAATCTCAAGTCATTACCGTATTTTGGTAGGCAATATTGGTAATGTCAGTTTAACTATTTTCCTATGAACATGTTAAACAAGCTCTTGATGAGACTTATTATCTTCTAAGATTTTTAGCATAATTTTTTGAATTACTTTCTGAAAATTGAAAAGTTTGTTGGATGGGGTGAATCATTGGTCCTTTTGAGGATTCTGGATGATAATTTTAGAGTTTAATATTTCTTATCTATAAAAGAGTCCTTACTATGTTAAATATTTTTTTCTTGACTGATAATAGAGTATCCATACTTTATAAAAGTGATAGTTTATCAAAGAATAAATAACTTCAGTGAAATTACCTTTTTGAGAGAAATAAAATTTATTTGATATTCGAATCTTTCAATTGTTTCCTTAACAATTCTTATTTCTAGAAGAAATACAACAAAAAATATTTTTTTAAATGTTTATTTGAAAAGCCAAAAATAAATACCATTCAACTTTTACTTTCCTAAGAAAGAAAAGATAGTATAATATACAGGGAATATAAGGGGTTACCTCCTATGAAAAATATTTCTTTAAAATTTTCCCATTAATAGGAAAATAATCTCTTTTTCCTGATAGATCTTGTAATAAAAGCATTGATGGGCCTATTTCTTTTATGATTTGAAATAGTCATAGCCACAGTCTTTGGAATTTGATATGTTTACCTTTTTCCTTGTGTGCCTTATCCCATTTCAATACCATATCACCAATTTGAAATGTTTTTGGAGTGACAAAGTTGTATCAAATGAAGCTTTAATTAACCGTTGATTATGTGCATGAGAACTTTATCTTTTTCTCTTTCTACTTCAAGTTTAAGGATTTTAAATTGTCTTACTTGCAAAGAAGAAGAAGGTGATTCATCAATAAATTGGACCAAGGCAAGAGAAGGAATAACTACATTGGTAGGAAGAACAACTTCTTTCCCGTAAACAAGATTAAATGGAGAAGTGTCAATGGAGGCCTTCTGAGTTATTCGATCTGCCCAAAGAGAAAATGTTTATTATTTGTGCCAATTTCTTTGGTTCTGGTCAACAGTTCATTTAATGATTCCAATAAGGTTTTTATTTGTTGATTCTGCTAAAACATTTCCTTGAAGATAATAGTTAGCATAATATTTGAGTTTTAAACCTTTTTTAATAGAAAATTCTATCATAGTAGCTCCTGAGAAATAATATGCATTGTCAAACACCAAAGCAGTAGGTAAACCAAATCTAGTTATGATAAACTGATCAATGAACTCAATAATATTCCCAGAGTTGGCTACTTTTAGTGGAATTTTGTTCCACCCAATTAGTAAAATAATCGGTAGTTGTGAGGATGTATTTATGCTATTTGAAAGAGTTAGGAACGATCTCACTGATTATATATAATCCCCATTTCTCAAATGGTTATTCGATATTAACTGGTTGTAATGGAAAAGTTGGTTTCCTTTGTCTTCCAGATGCATTTTGACAAACTTTGCATTTCCTTGCATAATCAAGAGAATCTTTGAAAAGTTTTGGCCAATAGTAACCCACATGCAGGATTTTATGTGTTGTTGTATTCCCTCCAAAATGTCCTCTAGCTGGTCCATCGTGGAGTTCCTGCAAAACTCTCTCTACTTCAGTTTTCTCTAAGCATCTTAATAAAATGGAATCAAAGTTTCTTCTAGACAATACATTATTGATCATTTAGTATTGCTTAGCTTTCAATCTTAAGGCACACTTTGCTTTATAACATAGTTGTGTTGAGGCATATCCAATTTTCAAATAAAACTTGAGATTATCATATCGAGATTGAGCATCGTTGAAGCTTACCTCTGATACTTGTACATCATTACCTAAATATGCTTCTAATGATAAATAGGATGCTCCTGTTAGCATTCTCCAAAAACCTTGACCTCTAACAATCTTAGTAGGTCTAATTTCTACATCATATTCTTGTAAATCAGTAACCCAGTTAGCCCTTTTCTCTCCTAATTCTCTTTGCATCAATAATTGCCTTACTGCGGAGAATGGTACTATTATCTTGGTGTGAGTTTTGAGAAGAAATGGCCTAAAATTATTTATATATTTTAAGACAGAAAATGCTTGTTTCTCAACAGAAGAATAGTTTAGTTCTGAACCTTACAAACTGGAACTGAAAAATGATATTGGTGCTTCAATTTGTTGGTCATTAAGTTTTGCCAGGACGACAACATAAGATGTATTTGATGAGAATGTATATAAAGTGAAAGGATCAAGAAAATTGGGAGTAGTCAAGAATGGAGAATTGATAATAGATTGTTTGATTAAATCAAATTCTTCCCTTTCATTATGTCCCCACTTGAAGACCAAAATTTTCTTATTCATTTATTGTAAAGGTAAAACTATCTGTGAAAAGTCAAGGACAAATCTCTTTACAAAATTTATCTTTCCAAGAAATGACTACATGGTTTTCTTATTATGAGGGAAAGGAATTCTTTTAATCTCTTCGATTCTTTCAGGATCAATATAAATACATTTTTTCAACACAATGAATCCTAAAAGTTTTCCTTCATCTAAAGGAAAATATGAATTTTTTGGTTTGAGTGAAATTCCATAATTTTTACATTGCTCAAAGACTTGTTTTAGGTCATTCGCATGGTTGTTTGCTTGTCTAGAAAAGACTGTAATGTCATCTACATAAATAACCACTGATTTGTTAATGATTCCTCTAAAATCTGTGTCCATGGCTCTTTGAAAAGTGGCACCTACATTGATTAACCCGAATGACATCTTTTGATAGGCATAAGTTCCCCACTTAGTCTTGAATGTAGTCTTTAATCTGTCATCCAGATGTACCAGGATTTGGTTATATCCTAAAAACCCATCTAGAAAATACATAAGTTCAGAACGAGCTACAGTTTGCAGTACTTGTTCCATGGTTGGTAATGGAAAATTGTCTTTCTACCATGCTTTATTCAAATTTCTAAAATCAATACAAATCCTAATGTCACCATTTTTCTTCCTGACAAGAACCAAATTTGAAACCCATTTTGAATGTCTAACTAGAAAGATGACTTTATCTTTGAGGAGTTTATTCAACTCTGTTTTGATTTGATTTTCAAGATTAGGATGAATTTTCATCAACTTTTCATGTATAGGTTTCTCATTTGAAATCATAGGAATAATGTGTTGAATAAAAAAAGTGTCATATGTTTTAAGATCAGTGTAATCCCAAGCAAAACACTTTTGAAGGTTCTTAATAACTTGAAAAATGATAATATTTGTTCAAAAGACATACCAAGACCTAAGTTGACATTTTGTGGTTTATCATCGGTTCCAAGATTTACTAACTCAAATCTTAAAGTTGAACTTTGAGTTTCAGAATTAGCAACTCTCTTAAACCTATCTTTGAAATCATAAAGGTATTCTAATTTGACAACTGACTTTGGTATTGGATTTTCATCCTGTTCTTCTTTTATATGAGTATTATGTTCATTTTCATCTATAATTTTATTATCATAAGATCCTTCAGATGTAAGGAAATCTATGATATCCGAATCATGATTAAACACTCTCCAATTAGTAAAATTATCAAGAACAGATGGTCTAAAAATCAATTCAATAGAAAACCTATCGGGACTAAACTCTTGAGATGGAATTAATTTCGATGCTACATTAGCCAATAAATCTGCACTAGCATTTTGTATTCTGGATACAAAGGAAATATTGAAAGCTAAGAAATGAGAAGTCAATTCCTGGAATAATGATTGATAATTTTTAAGATGTCCAGAATGACAATGGATAGTATTTCTTACTCGTTTGACAATGATTTTTGAATCTCCCAATATTTTCATATATTTAATGCCAAGTTCAATTTCTTTGTACAAACCTTGAATTAATGCTTCATATTATACTATATTGTTTGTACAATTGAATTCAATTCTGCAGGCTAGCATGGTTTTCTCTCCCTCTCGGCTTATTAAAATATAGCTAGCTCCCGCACCATCTTCTGATTTAGAACCATCAAAATAAAGAATCAACTATTTGTTTATTTACAAAAATTTTACACTTAGAAGTGTCTGTATGGGAAAAAATTTCAATTTGAGAGATAACCACATTATCGAATAAGGGTGATGGTTGGACATTAAAGTTTGCAAGAAATGATTCTACCGAGTAATTTCCTATAATATCATTATTGAATGCTACTGGCTCATTGATTCCTTCAAGATCAGTAACTGTATGTTTCATGAATTTATCACGGTCTTCTCGAATTTGGTTTGGCTTTCCATTGTGGGGCAGCCACATATGTGACCATTATGTTGTGAAATATCCATGAAGTTTCTCAGACCATTTTTTGCTCAATACTAAACCATAAAATTTAGGAATGTCAGCTACCAATATATCAATTATCTAGGTAACCTTAGGGTTTCATGACAATCTAATAGAAAAAAAATGTATTTCTCCTACAACCTCTACTTTTGTTCTATCAAGTTGTAATATATGAACAGGGGAACTTTGAGAAGTTATGTTCAATTTAGCACATAATGATTTCAGTGTGATATTAGAGGAAGTTCTTGAATAAATTAAACAATTATGAACATTCTTACTGTAGATCTCATAGGTCAAGAGAAATGGAGGAGTATGAGAGATGGATCGATTACCTATCATAATAATATTTGTGGCATCTATTTTAGGTGAAGGAGAAGGAGGTTTAACCATATGGTTATTAGCTTGAACTACTACTGGAGCAGGTAAGGCTGAAGCAAGGACTACATTCAAATCTCTAAGTAAAATCTTCTATTTTTTTTTTAGTTTAGTAAGTTCATGGATTGAAATGTTAGCCCTAGTATTTTTCATATCTTCAACTACATTATATTCAATGGTGTCAGAGACTACCATTGTATTTGATTTAGGTGGAACATCTAAAGTAGTAGGGTTAGTTTGTGTAGCCTTAGATGTATACTTTTTACTTATTGTTTTCTTTTTAGCGGCATTTGAGTTCTTTCGTTCTACATTAGGCTGCATTTCTTCAGTGGTATTCTTGCTTCTCGTACCAACAGGTAAGGCTTCTTGTTGTTAATAATTTAGTAGGATTAAATCCCACATTCCATTTAGTTCAAATTCTTCTTCGAATTCAGTTTCTTCTTCTTCTGTTTTCTCTTCATCTCTGTCTTGATCAGACTAAGCATTAGATATGATGTTGGGCGGCTGAGAATTAGAAGATTGATTTTTCTTGAGGGCCTGAAAGTATTCTTTGTACTGGAACTTTGAGCAACTTGTTTTTTGATATCTACCATTTCATTTGTCATGGTCTTTAAAACTTTCTGAAGACCTTCTACATCAAAATGATATTTTGGTGGCTTCTTCTTTGAATCATATTTGAAGGATACTTTCTTAGATTTCTTGTCTTCTTGATAATTCTTCTTTTCCAGGGCTATAATGTGTTTCTCTACAGATAAATATTCCTTCATATTTTTAGCCAATGTAGGTAAATTTTCTCTATTAAAAAAAATGGCTATGTTAGATGGGAGAGAAGGAATATACCACTCAATTTGAACCTCTGCACCAGGGACTGATGTAGCAACGATTTTATAGAGTAACTTATTAAATATCATATTGAAGTCCTTTATTTTCTCTCCTATTTTCGCCTTTAGATTTGATAGGCCATTGATGAGCGATGCAGTAGTTTTGTCATCTCCAAACTTATGTGAAAATTGATCTTTAAACATATTCCAGCTAGTCATAGAGCGAGCATGTAATGAGAAATACCAGGATCCTGCGGATCTTGTGAGAGTATATGAAAATAGTCTGACTACACAGTATTCTTCAGTTAATTCTTTTAAATTGATGGCTAACATATAATTATGGATGTGTTCTTCAGCTGGAAGACCATCATCAGGATTAAATTTAGGTAGCCATCTTTCAGGGTATTTTGGAAGAGGATGAAGAGGAGCAAGAATTTGTACAACACCTAGATTGTTCCATGGTTGTAAATTTGGTGGACATTGTTGGCCTGCCATTGGACCTTGGTTGGATATGACAAGTGAAGTTTGAGTTGAAGAAGAGGCAGGCTGAGTACTAGAACTAGTTCTAGGAGTAGTATTTTGAGTACCGGACTAGCTAAACTAACATTGATTATTGGTATAGAAGTTGTGGAAGTGAGTGGAGGTAATGGATGTGAATGGGGTGGATTATTGGATAAGAATTCGTTGGTGGTTGAGTCTGATTCAATCTTCCTTTTTTTCCTTCAAGAAGTATCAATAGGTAATTCAAAAGGAGGGGTTCCTATCTTCTGAGTTTCTGATCGAGTTAATATTCGTCTAGGTTGTAAAGAACATGAAATATTAATTTCATATGTTTGAGAATTTTTAGGCTTTTCAGCATAAATGGATACTCTCTCTAACTTTTCTATCGAAGACTTAACTTCTGGGGAATTTTGGTGAAAATATGGAGATAGTATTGGTTGAGTTTCACTCGGAGACTTAGGAGAGGGATGTTCAAATTCAGATCTTAAGGATTTAGATCTAGCTAATGTTCTAGAATTTTAAGGGGATCTAGAGGGAGAGAGAATCTTAGATTGGCTTTTAGATTGATCAGACCTTCTTTCCATTCAAAATTTTCCCTCCTTCTAGCGCCAAAATGTTGAAGCCTCAGAATTATGTTGCAAACAACATGGGGGAAAACCACCCAGTCCAGACCTTAGAGCAATACCTTTTCTGTTTGGTGTAGTGACTCAGACTGGGGGTAAAGGGACCATTTTCCCAATAAGGATGATTAGGGTGTGTTTTGCTTATAACATGCAAATGGAAAATTATTTAATCTATCATATGCATTTAACTAAAATATCTATTCTACTATATACTTGGGAGTGTTCACTCCTTAATGTGGACTAGAAAGATATCTTTCAACAATTGCTAATGAATATTATTCAAAATTTGAAAGAGATGAAAATTATGTAAAAGTAATTCTTTTCACAAAATAGTTTAATCAAAAGGATTGTGAAATATATATCGCAATCATATGTTTGATTATATATGCGATAAGTAATCATAGATAAATATCAGTACAGAACTGCATTTAACATTCACTTATGATAATAGCTTTCATATATAATACAAATAAAATATGACTATCAATTCTAGAAGCAAAACTTAATATAACGTGTAAAAGTACCATATATACAAGGTTCTACTCCTTCAAACCGACAATAGTTTTATGCTCCTCTTCACTTTAAAGCAATTCAATGAGTAAAATAGTGCAACTGCAGTTAAACAGCTTCAAATGTCAAAAGATAACAGATTTCGTTCCTTTAATTCATCAAGGCATTCACAAACTTACAAAAGTGCATTATTTGAAAACGTTTTTGAAAAATTTATGGACCCTCCTCCAAATGCATGAGGAGGGTTTAAATACTAAACTAAATATGTTTAAAATAGATTATTACATAAAAATTGGAGGAGGTTTCAAACAAGCTTCTTCGTAATGAGTAAACTTAAACTACAATCTAGGAAATAAAAATAACAACATGCTTAGGTGGGTTGATCCTCTTTGTGCATTTGATCTCTGGGATGACAAATATTTACCATTACCTTTAGCTGAGCTAGCTGTGTAATCCCGGATATGACTTGACCTTTAAACATTGCATTCGAAAGTGTTGGTAGCGATTTATTTTTAGAATAAGTTAATGACTGTAGGGTCTGACACTGATGATATGGTTTGATTAGAAAATTCCAGTAATTCTTCTTATCAAACTTAGTTATATTTTTAATAGATTTTGCCTATATTTTTGCTCTTTCCTTCCATTGTGATTCTAATAGTTTAAGCTTTGGGAGTGCTTCAGATGTAGCTTCTTTTATGAATTTATCTTTTAGAACTTGTCCATTAACAGATTCTATGATTTCATTGGTTGGATTTGTTGCCTTTGTCGTTGCCTTCCCTGCATGTCTTAACTGTATCTCCCAATCTTTGAATATGATATCTTTGTGAAATTTATCAATCTTGGGGAGATAAACCTTCTTTCCTTCATCAGACTCTTGCCATTGGATGAACTTGGTAATATTCTTTTGGATATTTTCACATTCTATCTTCCTGTTAGCCACTTGTTGGATCAAAACCTTGCTTGTATCACAGTATGAACTTGTAACTGAAATTTGATGACAAAAATATTCTTGTTGTTTCTTTAACTTTGTGTTCCATTCAAGTGCCTCTTTAATAAATTTCTTTGTTTGAGGCTGACTTTTCAATTTATCCATAATTGCTTCTATCTGAGTTTCCTTTTCTGAAATTTTTACCTGGTGCTGCAACTTTAATCTATGAAAGTCCTTTTGGAATTGTAACATCTTCATTTCAATATTCTTGCTCGAATTAAACTTTCCCTGTTCTAGTAGTTTCTCCAACTCTTGAACTTTTTCTTCCTGTTGTTTGAGAAGAAACTTGACTTCTTTTTCTTTGTCAATGGTAGCAGTTGCATATGCTCCAGAAAACCGCGATAGTCTAGTGAGATGTTCAATAGGATTAGCACGAGAGTCCTTCCATACAACATCCACTGATTCGTTGTCAAAGAAAGTTATTGATTCATCAATCCTTCTTCTTTTTCTTCTCTTAACTAAACCTTTGTGGCTTGGGCTATAGAAAACATCTAATGGGGGGATTTATTCAATATTCAAAATGATTTCCTATGTTGGGTAGGACAAAATAATCTCTTGATGCTGATCTTATGGTAGTTATTGAAGTGGCATTGTAGTTTCCACTAAATTATGGGTCTACTCTGGAGTTTGGAAAATTGTTGATTCATCAGCATTAGGTTTTGGTGGTTGCGGTGTTTACAGTGCTTTAGAAAAATTCTCCCACTCTTCCTTTAAATCCTTTGCTTGAGGTTTTTCTACCTGCTCAGGTGTATTCTGGATATGTTGAACTTCTTTAGAAGATGATTCAGCTCCATTAATTTCTCCTTCAGTTTGCATCTCAATTTCTTTAATCACTTTCTCAATTATTTTCTCAGGACTCTCATTCCTGCTTTTAGATTCATTGTCAGAGTGATTTGAATTATGAGAGTGGTGTTGTGATTGTTCTGACTCTTGATTTGATTTTTCCTTAGATTCATCTTCTGACATTTCCTTAGCATCACCATCTAAACTAATGCTAGGAGTTGGTCTTTTGACATCTTCAATAAATAACAAGTCCAAAGGAACTGTTTCTAGTCTTTTGCTTCTATATGCTTGAGAATATTCAAAGTTTGTTCTACTGAGTTTATTAGAAGAAATTTTCAACACATCTGTAAACTTTTCTACACCCTCGAATAAATCATCGAACATGTCCTTCTCATTCATGAAAGTTTTGAGTTTAAGAATATTGGTAAACTTTTGAACCACATCATTAGGATCATATTGTCTCTTTGGCATCAAAGCCAACTTTAATGAAGTGATATTTGAAATCTCTGTGGCTACATGATCAATGTAAAAAAGGGCAAAAGTGCGACACTCTACTGGGAAAGTAGGCTAGATAGCTTTTTTGAAATCTCTGATTTGTTTGGTCATACCCCTGACTAAAGTTTGATAAGCAATCTCTTTGGCTCAAAGCTTATCAGGAACATAATAAGGCAAAACATGGGGAGGAGAATAACTCCCACAAACTCTGATATAAGTGAAATTTTCTTCATCAAACCATCTAGAAACTAGTAAAATATTTGTGCTAGCTTCCTTAGAAATCCTAGGGGCTCTTTCATTAAAAATGATCTGATGGATGGGCAACATAACTCCATTACAAATTTTATAGAAATGCAGATGAAACTCAGATTCCCACAGTTACTTATGGTAAATATGAATTGGATTTGGGTTCTGGCTTGTCCATCTCCATCCCATGATAGGAAAGCTTGAACAAAAGAAAATTGTATCCATGATGTAAGCACTCATGTAGAAGGGAGGTATTGTCTTAGTGGAATAGACTCTATTACGGTTCTATAATGCATTATGGTTTTAGCCAGATTATCAGAAAAAATGGTTTCCCAATTCGTAATAAAGGAATTAACGATTATGTCAATCAAAGGAACCCATTCTATGGAAAATATAGTGTTATTTGGTTTAGAAAATGACTTACATAACATTCCTGCTGCATAACAATAAGGGGAGGGTAACTGTGCTATCGGGTACATACCAAGTTTATCCCTCTTTAGCTTGCCTTGGTCTTCCTTCCATCCCTTTATCACTTTTTTGAGGTCTGTATTCTTCTTCGTAAAGCTTTGGACAAAAGCTTTATCATAATTCTTCTGTGGCATGGGCAAGTGATACATTATCCATAAATCCTCTACAGTGAACAAACCAATATTCTCCAGCTTAGAATTCTTGAATGATCTATCTTCTATGTTAAGGTTTTCAATGACCCACTTTACCATATCTTTGTATGGTAAAATCTTCGGCCTCATCGCTATTCCGTGAAGAAACGAACATGCAACTTCAAAGTAAGACGGGTCTGATGATACTGTCCCATCTGTTATTATTTTTTTCACTAATTCTCTTGGTTGTTCTCCCTCAAACAGGTTGTACATTGCATTCCATGAAGAAATACCAAAATCTTGTTGCACGTTGTGTCTGAGAAAAATGGAGGCATGTTTGTGTCTTCTGGAGTGAACATTTGGGAAATTTCCTTGCCTAATTTCTTTGTCATTCCAATTATTCTTACTTCGCTAGGTGATTTCCTGAAATTCAAGTTAAAAGAGTAAATTTGGATCTGAGATGAATAAAGAGAAGGATAGAGAATAGAGGTAAAACATCATAATTAAAATCCTTTGCACTAAATTTAAAACACGCTTCAAGTAGATATCATTCTTTTGAACCTTGCAACCATTAAATGTCGTTAATAACCCATAACTCTTTCTATCAAATCTCTTACACACCTTATGCAATATGTCTAATCTAACGATCTAAGACATTAGATATTATAACAGATTGATTATATAAGAATCATTTCACGCACTTGAATAATAATTTTTTATATCACACATCGCAATTTTTAACAGATACCAATAGTTATGTTTTCACCGTCGATGAATCTTGCGAAATGCGATCTGCGCAAATCGCACATCGCATTTTATTGCAGTGTATAAAACTTTTCATTTGGTTTCTCGTCGCAAAACATGAAATGCGCTAAAGACTCACGTTGTTGCATTTTATCAGACTTTAGGATACTTTTAATTGTTCTTTTATTGTTTTGTCGGGTCTGACTCATCGCAACTTTTAACGAAATGTTATAAGTTTCTTGTTTTAAAAAGGTGTGACACGATTTCTCTTTTAAAGGGATTTTTAAGCTTTTTAAAAGGAGATTTTATATAATTCCAAAAATTTTGAAGTGCATATCGCAATTTGCAAATATTATATGTTTTTTTAACTTAATTGGCTTGTAATTTATGCGATTTGTGGTGAGCGCCTTGAAATCAAAGAGAGGAAAAAACCTTTATACCTAAAATTTTAAGACTTACACTAAAAATGAAATAATTCTCATAAATTTCTATTTATTTTTTAAAGTGTCCCTATTTATTATTAAAATAATTAGGGGGTGTTGTATAGTTCAACAATTGGCGATTCACTTGGGAGAACCAGTTATCTCTGATTGGTTTTTTGAAATTTATAAAACTTTTCAAAATAAAAATAGTTGCATGAATGAATTTCAATAAAAAATATCTCACTAAGAAATCAAATCTCACTTGATCATAATCCATAAGAATTCCTCTTTAAAAATGAAAGTGTGAATATCTATATCAGTTTTTACTAAGTTCAAAAAGGTGAAGCAGGTGGCTCTCTCAGATTAGCTTTATAAATATATACTCTTTTATCACAGATTGAACCTCTTTTGTCTTGGCTTGGTAACGAAATATTGGCAATTCCATTCATTAGTTGTAATTAAACTGATCAAACTGGCTCTTGATGAGACCCCTTTCCCTTTGATATAATCTCAAGTCATTACCCTGTTTTGGTAGGCAGTATTGGTAATGTCAGTGTAACTATTTTCCTATGAACATGGTAAACAAGCTCTTGATGAGACTTATTATCTTTTAATATTTTTAGCATAATTTTTTGAATTACTTTTTGAAAATTGAAATTTTTTCCAGATGGGGTGAATCATTGGTCCCTTTGAGGATTCTGGATGATAATTTTAGAGTTTAACATTGCTTATGTAAAAGAGTCTTTAATATGTTAAAGATTCTTTTCTTGACTGATAATAGAATAACCATACTTTACAAAAATGAGAGTTTATCAAATAATAAATAATCTTCAAGGAAATTGCATTTTCCAGCGAAATAAAATCTATTTGATATTCGCCTCCTTCAATTGTTTCCTTAATAATTCTTATTTCTAGAAGCAATAAATAAATAAAAATAAAGATGTTTATTTGAAAATCCAAAAATCAATACCATTCAAATTTTATTTTCCTAAGAAAAAGAAAAGATAGTAATATACAGGGAATAGAACGGGTTACCTCTTATGAAAAATATTTCTTTAAAATTTTCCCAGGAAAAGAATCTCTTTTGCCTAATATATCTTGCAATAAAAACGTTGATGGATCTATTTCTTCTATGATTTGAAATGGTCCTAGCCATAGTCTTTGGAATTTGGTATGTTTTCCTTTTTCCTCATGTGCCTTATCTCATTTCAATACTAGATCACCAATTTGAAATGTTTTTGGAGTGATAGAAGTTGTATCAAATGAAGGTTTAACTAACTGTTGATGATGTGCATGAGTAACTTTAGCTTTTTATTTTTCTTCTTCAATTTTAAGGATTTGAAATTGTCTTACTTGCAAAGAATAAGAAGTTGATTCATCAATAAATTGGACTAAGGCAAGAGAAGCAATAACTACATTGGTAGGAAGAACAATTTCTTTCCCATAAACAAGATTAAATGGAGAAGTGCCAATGCAAGCCTTCTGAGTTATTCGATCTGTCAAAAGAGAAAATGTTAATGATTTGTGCCAATTTATTTGGTTCTTATCAATAGTTCGTTTAATGATTGTAATAATGTTTTTATTTGTTGGTTCTGCTAAACCATTTCCTTGAGGATAATAGTTAGCATAATATTTGAGTTTAAAACCTCTTTTAATAGCAAATTCTATCATAGCAGCTCCTGAGAAATAAGATGCATTGTCAAACATAAAAGCAGTAGGTAAACCAAATATAGTTATGATAAACTGAACAATGAACACAATAATATTCTCAGAGTTAGCTACTTTTAGTGGAATTTATTCTGCCCATTTAGTAAAATAATCGGTAGCTATTAGGATGTATTTATGTTGTTTGGAAGAGTTAGGAATAATGTCACCAATTATATCTAATACCCATTGCTCAAATGGTTGTTCAATATTAACTAGATGTAATGGAAAAGTTGGTTTCCTTTGTCTTCCATATGCCCTTTGAAAAAAATTTCATTTCTTTGCATAATCATGAGAATCTTTGAAAAGTTTTGGCCAATAGTAACATGCATGCAGGATTTTATGTGTTGTTTTATTCCCTCTAAAATGTCCTCCAGCTAGTCCATCTTGGAGTTCCTGCAAAACTTTCTCTACTTCATTTTTCTCTAAGAATATTAATAACACGGAATCAAAGTTTCTTCTAAAAAATACATCATTAATCATTTCGTATTTCTTAGCTTTCAATTTTAAATCACGTTTTGTTTTATAATTGAGTTGTGTTGGAGCATATCCATTTTTCAAATAAAACTTGAGATCAGTATATTGAGACTGAGCATCATTGAGGCTTACGTCTAACACTTGCACATCATTACTTGAATATGCCTTTGATGATAAATGGGACGCTCCTGTTAGCATTCTGCAAAAAACTTGACCTCTAACAATCTTAGAAGGCCTAATTTCGACATCATATTCTTGTAAAGCAGTAACCTAGTTAACCCTTTTCTCTCCTAGTTCTCTTTGCATCAATAATTTCCTTACTGTAGAGAATGGAACTATTATCTTGGTGTGATTTTTAAGGAGAAATGGCCTAAAATTCTTTATAGCTTTGAAGACAACAAATGCGTGTTTCTCAACAAAATAATTGTTTAGTTGTGCACCTTGCAAATTGGAACTGAAAAATGGTATGGGTGCTTCAATTTCTTGGTCATTAAGTTGTGTTAGAATGACAACATAAGATGTATCTGATGAGAATGTATAAAAAGTGAAAGGATTAAGAAAACTGGGAGTATTCAAGAATGGAGCATTGATAATAGAATTTTTTATTAAATCAAATTCTTCCCTTTCATTATGTCCCCACTTGAAGACTGAATTTTTCTTAATCATTGTTTGTAAAGGTAAAACTATCTATGAAAAGTCAAGGAAAAATCTTTTTACAAAATTTATCTGTCCCAGAAATGACTGAATAGTTTTCTTATTATGAGGGAAAATAATCCTTCATTAGGGGAATTTTGAGGTCTAAAATTGGCCTCCTAAGGAAAATGTATAATCAAAATTCCCTTTATGAGAACCAATCACATTGTAGGGGATGACATCCTCCCTAATGGTTGAGGTGGCATTGCTTGAGTTAAAGGTACTTTCTTGTCACATTATCAATGATGGATAAAATCTCATGGTTAACCATGGTAGTGCTCTAAGTACTTTTAAATTCAAAGTAAAGTACTCATAATAAATGTCATTTCACACATTTTGAATAAAAATATATTATTTTCATTTCATATTTCTTGAAAGAAACAATGCATATCCCTATAAATTTATTATATTATATTATTTTTATATAGTATATTAATTACATGTTATTATACAATTTAAATAATATAAATTTTAATTAATAGCATAAAATATAATTAAGAATTTATAAATTTATATTTATATTTTATTTTAAGTCATTTAAGTGCAAAGAACAAATGCATTAGTTGTTCAATGATAATGACTTTTTCTTGAGAAACTCATTCTTATTTATAGTCACATCAATACAATTTTTTTATTAATTTTATTTTGGTACAACTTTTGAATTGAATTTAACTATGGTTACAAGGATTTTGGTGCAAAAATTGAATTGAAAATTCATAAATATTATTTTATTGGTTTAACTATTATTTTATTATTTCCTTAGGAGATCCATTTTAGACCTCAAAATTCCCCCAATGTTAATCTCTTTGATTCTTTTAGGATCAATATAAATACTTTTTTTGGACACAATGAATCCTAAAATTTTTCCTTCATCTAAAGCACAATATGACTTCTTTGGGTTTATTGAAATTAAATACTTTTTACTTCGCTCAAAGACTTGTTTTAGATCATTCCAATGGTTGGTTGCTTGTCTAGAAAAGACTAATGTCATCTAGATAAATAACCACTAATTTGTTAATGAGTCCTCTAAAAGTTGTGTCCATGGCTCTTTTAAAAGTGGCCCCTGCATTGATTAACCTGAATGGCATCTTTTGATATGCACAAGTTCCCCACTTAGTCCTGAATGTAGTCTTTAATTTTTCATCTAGATGTACCAGGATTTGGTTATATCCTGAAAACCCATCTAGAAAATACATAAGTTCGGAACCAACTACAGTTTGCAGTATTTGTTCCATGGTTGGTAATGGAAAACTGTCTTTCTGACATGCTTTATTCAAATTTCTAAAATATATAAAAATCCTAATGTCACCATTTTTCTTCCTGACGGGAACCAAATTTGAAACCCATTTTGAATATCTAACTGGAAAGATGATTTTAGGTCTGAGGAGTTTATTCAACTCTGTTTTGATTTGATTTACAAGATTAAGATGAATTTTCCTCAACTTTTGTTGTATTGGTTTCTCATCTGAAATCATAGGAATAGTGTGTTGAATAAAAAAAGTGCCATATGTTTTAAGATCAGTGTAATCCCAAGAAAAACCACTTTTGTAGGTACTTAATAACTTGAAAAATGATAATATTTCTTCAGAAGACAGACCAAGACCTAAGTTGAAATTTTGTGGTTTATCATCGATTCCAAGATTTACTAACTCAAATCTTAAAGTTGAACTTTGAGTTTTAGAATTAGCAACTCTCTTAAACCTATATTTTAAATCATAAAGGTTTTATAATTTGACAACTGACTTTGGTATTGGATTTTCATCCTGTTCTTCCTTTATCTGAGTGTCATGTTCATTTTCAGCTATAATTTTATTATCATAAGATCCTTAAGATGTAAGGAAATCTATTATATCTGAATCATGATTAAACACTCTACAATTAGTAATATTATTCGGATTTTATAACATCATGACAAATGAATGGGGAGAGAGGAGCGCCCTGGATGGAACCCTAGCAATGGCAGTTGCAACCCTGGTTCGCCTGTAGTTTTTCTAGCTCCAATGATACATCGGGCTCTGTTATCAACTTAGCGGTCAGAATTGGGACCCCTTTCGGCATCTGCTTGCCTTTCATGACCATTATTTGTTTGGTCTACATTTTGCTGGCCATATCAGCTTGACGACAGCGGCTTTCTTGCTTTCTCCCACAGCTTCAGACTTTTGTTATATCTACTGATGTGTGGGGTCTTTCGCCAAGAATCGTGAACCCTGTCAGCCATCTAACAGGCTTCAGACAAGCTCTGATCTCGGTGCATGTGCGTTATATTCTATTGTGTCTGATTCTAGTTTCGTTGATGCCCTTTGGATTTTGCTGCATTGGCATTTGAATCTAGCTTGCCAGTGTGGGCCCTTGGTTCCCCTTGCTATTGGTAACAGGGTTTGTTGGCTCGATTTTGACTCTTGAACCATATGAGTGCCTACGAGGATGAAGTGGATTACACAGAGGATCCGCTGGTTGGCGTGGACATATGGGGGAATAATATTCAAGAGGAGGCGGACGGGATGGATGACATGGTCATTGTTCTGACTATTTCGGTTCCAGCTCAGCCTACACTTATCGATGTGGCGGGCATCTCATCACCCATTGGGGAACTTGAACAGTTCAGTTTCTCCACACCCTCACCCTCGAATAATGGGTTATGTGGCTTTTCACTAGCTGGGAACACAAACTTGGCTGAGGTAGACTTAGGGTCATCAGAACCTTTTGCGGATGCTATGTATCAGAGCATTGGGGAGACGACACTTACATTAGAACACCTCAATATTGGTGGTTCTATACCACACTACGACGCTGTAATATGTGGATTGGTTTGTGGGGGTGCGTCTAACGGCGGGATTGCGGAGTGTGCACCTCCCTCAGCCTCGGGGGTTTTCTCAAACATTCCCGAGGCCGTTCCCATCTCCGATAAGCCGAAATCATCATCGGACTCTAAGAACTCTGAAGACCCGGCCCTGGGGAGTAAAAACAAACGAAAGAAGAACAGGATCACAAAGAACAAGTTCAGCAAGATTACCAACTTCGGACATGAATGTGGTATGGCGGATCTAGCGCATATTGCTGCCACAATGTTAGTAGGGAAGGTGCGTGGCCAGAAATACTCCACTGCGTGGCTGAAGCAGTGGACTCGCGAGATTTGGGGAGGTACTCTTGAAACCCTCCTGGAAGTTTTACTTCTTACCAAAGGTTGGTTTTCCCTCACTTTCGCCTGGCTGGAACAATCTGATCGGGCTCTCATGCAATACTGGCATATTGAAATGCACCCTGTTCATCTTAAATGATGGGTTCCGCTATTTGACCCCAATAAAGAAAATGATGGCGCTGGCCCTATCTTGATGCGATTGCTTGGACTGCCTGCTCAATTCTGGAATGACACTGCTCTTCGGAACATTGGGGGTCAATTTGGGCTCTATCTTGATCATGATAGGTCTTATCTAGTTACTAGAATCAGGGCAGTTGCTCGTATACTGATCTTCCTCAACACAAGGGATGGTCTGCACGATAATCTCAATAAGCTCTTTGATGGCATGATGTGGCAACAAGTTCTTGATTATGAAGGGGTGTCATTTAGATGCAGGAAATGCCATGAGTTGGGGTATTTTTATAAAGAGTGCCCAAAGATGGGCTTCACTAAGCAAATTCATAAGAAATCTCACACTGTGGCCACTCAGACAGAGCCCATCATCAGCACTTGCCAGGTTTCGGTGGGTGAGCATCAGGCCGAGCCGGAACAACCGTCTGCTGTGGAGATGGTATTGACCCAACAATTTCCTACTTGGCCCATTACTCATCCAAGATAGCATGCTCAGTCCACTCCAGCGGCTCCTCATCGCTCTATGACTATTCCGGGTACCTCTCCTACACTAGACTCTTTGATTTTTAATATCTCGTCCAATTTATCATCCATCACTTTTCCTTGTTTGTCTACTGTATCTGCTATATCTGCTCAACATTATCCTTCTATTTGTTGTACTATTTCACAAGCCCCGCCATCATTTACACCCATTATACAACATACTTCTGCTGTCCCTACCTCTTTCCATACATCTACCCGCTCGGAGTCATCCACTTCAAGACACATCTAATTCCTGAGATCCATCACTCAACCTCATACAGAGGAAGCATTTGGCATTGGCTCGAGGCCGGGTTGCTACCTAACAAAACAAGAGGTAGACCATCAGCTATGGCTAAAGCTATCAAATGGGCTAATTTAGAAGTGGATGCGGGAACACAATCATCTCTCATGAGGGTCCTTAGAGCAAGGCGACCCAATCCAAGGGTTACATCATGATTTGCCTCTCCTACAACTGCAGGGGATTGGCCAACCCCGATAAGAGATTGGCACTAAAGGAATTAATTGCACAGAAGCCTATTGAAATCTTATTCCTACAAGAAACTTTAGGAGAGGGCGATTTGGTTGCTAATTTTCTAAAATCCATTCTTCCTAACTGGACCTTCATTACATTGGATGCTCATGGAAGATCAGGTGGCTGTGCTTTGGGTATCAATTGCAGAACCACCTGTATGATCAATTGCTGGGGACAGGCTGGGGTTCTTGGCATGGATATTAAATTTGGTCACTCTGAGCAGGAGTTCACCCTGATTAATGTCTATGGGCCCTGCTTAAATAGAGATGCCTATTGGAACTCATTATTGGCCTGCTCATTGTTTACACTTCCTCATATAATATTGGGTGGTGATTTGAATTTCTCATTGGGCATCTCCGAATCTTGGGGTACTCATGCTATCCCCGATCCACTGGTTGAGTTTTTCAGCTCTAAGCTCGAGGCTATTGACCTTATAGACATTCAGACCACAAATATTCAACCCACATGGAGGAATAGGAGGACTGGTGATGCGGCTTTGGCCCGCAGGTTGGATTGATTTCTGATCAAGTAGCCTCTTCTCAACAATTTAGATCGCGCTTGTCAATGGGTGGGGTAGGGGGGAATTTCTGATCATTCCCCTATATATTTGGAATTTGAGTGTGGTCCTATCAGGGCATGACCACCATTTAAATTTAACTCTAGATGGTTACAAGACCCAGAATATCATGAGATGGTAGTTCAGGCCTGGCAGCATTGTCAAAAACATCTAGATATGGACCCTTCCCAGACCATAAATGATAATCTATCTCGCATCAAGAGCCTGACCATCACATGGGTTAAGAACAAAAAGTGTTTGAACGAGAAGAGCTCAACCGGATTGAACTGGAAATTGCACACCTTAATAACTCTGATCTTACTGGTTATCGGTCTAGCGCCTCTAAAGAGCACCTCATAGCACTTGAAACTACAAAGGCAAAGCTCCTAAGACTAAAATAAGAGGATTGGAGACTCAAGAGTAGAGCTATTTGGCTTCAGACAGGAGATGAAAATACAAAGTTCTTCCAACAACATGCTAATGGTCGCAGGACTGCCAATTCTATTTGGGAACTTAACGATCAACATGGGTTTGTGGCAAGTGCTCAATCACAATTACATGATATGGGTACTCAGTATTTCACTAACTTATATAGAGCTCCCCTACACATTGATCTCCGGGACATTATGCAAATTACTCAATCTTTCAATAGATTTGTGGAACGGGAGCAGGAAGATTATCTCAATGCACCAGTTTCCAAGGGGGATCTAGAGGGGGTTTTGAAATGGTTCAAAAAAGACAAAAGCCCTGGGCCTGATGGCCGGCCCATTGAGTTTTGATTCATTTTTTCGAATTGATGGCTAATGACCTGCTAATTATGATTGAAAACAACAGAGTGAGGGGTCAAATTTATGATGGATTTAACTCAACTTTCATTGCACTCATACCAAAAACTGATCATCCATCCAACTTTCAAGATTACAGACCAATTTCACTCTGTAACTGCATTTATAAGATTATCTCTAAAATCATTTCTAATCGCATTAAGCCCTTTCTATCTACTCACATAGCTAAGGAACAATTCAATTTTCTTCATCATAGGCAAATCCATGAAGCGATTGGCACTACCCAAGAAGCCCTCCATTCCATAAAAACCAAGAACCTTAAATCCACTATTCTCAATATTGACCTGGAAAAGGCTTTTGATCAGGTGAATTGGAGCTACTTACACCCCATTCTTATTCAAACTGGCTTTCCTCGTACATTTATCAACTGGATTATGGGCTGCATTTGTCATGCTACTTTTAGCATTCTCATTAGCGATATTGCATCTGACTTCTTTCATGCGGGTAGAGGCCTACGTCAAGGATGTCCTCTATCACCATTATTGTTTGTTCTAGTTATGGAGGGTCTCTCAGTTCTCATAAAAAATACAAAGACTCTGGGGACCATTCATGGTCTCCGAATTAATGACATTTTACATCTTACTCATCTATTGTTTGTGGATGATGTTCTAATCTTTCTTGATGGCTCTGAACAGGACTCAGTACAATTTGACAAACTACTCCAAATTTTTTGCAAAGCCACCGAAATGATTCCAAATACTCTCAAGTCTACTATTATCATGACTAGATGCTCGGCTCAGGAACTGGGCATCGCCATGAATCTATTTGCATATGTCCGTATTGATATTATTGAGGGCCTAAAATACTTGGGATATCACATCAAACCTAACAATTATCAAATCAAATATTGGAACTGGCTCACAGCCAAAGTTGAATGCAGAATCAATGTTTGGTACAATAGATGGTTATCTAGAGCTGGACGCTTAGTCCTCATTAAATCAGTACTCGAAGCCATTCCAGTCTATTGGATGACCCTGGCTTGGATACCTATTGGTGTTACCAATCGAATTAAATGCATTTGGAGACATTTCTTATGGCGCAACCAGGAAAAGGATTACACTTTTTCCTGGATTGCATGGGACCGCATCAACATCCCCAAGAAATGGGGTGGTTTGGGGATCAAAGATCTACATCTCTTTTCGAAAGCTCTTGCTACCAAAATGTGTTGGCATTTAATCACTGGTCATAGTCTCTGGAAGGAGGTCATAGTTGCAAAATACATCGCGCCCAGGAATATCCTTGATTGGATTAGGGACAGAATCAGGCTGCCCACTGGTGCATCCATCATTTGGAGAGTGATCACAAAAGCTGCTCATCTCATTCAGAGGGGTCTATCGTGGCAAATTGGATCTGGGGAATCTGTTTGAATTGGTACTGATTCATGGTGTGGTAGTGGAGAATTTTATAAGCTACCAGATGTTTTATTGGTGCATTTGGCTCGCAGAGGCATCACTTTCCTTGCTCAGATCACGGATTTGGTTCACACAACCTGGCAGGGACAAGGTTGGTTGCCGGCGGCAAACCTTGACATTCCATGGGATGGTATTCAGGATTGGAATAATTTCATATGGGCATTAAAAGCTTCGAACATCTGTCTCACGGAACAGGATGACCAGCTGAATTGGGCTTGCTCACTAAAAGGCCAATATGCACCAAATCTTGGCTACTTATCTCTTATTCAGCACAAGGAGCCACCACAAAAATCTTGGTGGTGGCGGAACATATGGAAACTAAAAGCTCCGCATAAACACAGAACCTTATTCTGGTGTATATTAAACCAATGCATACCCACCATGGACTTTCTCCATCGTCATGCCATCCATGGGCCCTCAAGATGCTGCTATTGCCTGTCTAACAGCGAGGACACTTCACACCTTTTCCTATTCTGTAATGTAATTTTGGACATCTGGGCATAGGCTACTATTTGCTTGGGCTACCAACATCCTTGGTAGGGGTACTCACTACAAGATGCCTGGACGACTTGGTGGCAGCTAAACCTTAATTCCTTGAAACTGCGAAACCTCCCGCTGATCATCGCTTGGGAAGTTTGGATTGGCCGTAACAAATTCATATTCAATTGCCAACCGATCAACGGGGATCGCATCTGTGTTGCGATCATAGAAAATTACAACCTTTTTCCTGAAGAGAATCACCAGAAACATTCCATGATTGTTGTCCCTGAAATGATTGACCATAGCCGACCTTGGGCTTATTTTGATGGAGCGGCAAATCCACAGGGCTGTGGAGGGGGAGCTATTCTTCATGTAAATGATCATCACCATTATCAAATAAGGATGGGATTGAGACCTGGCTCGAATAACTATGTAGAACTTCAATGCCTTAGACTTCTTCTAATCTTCGCGCGAGAAAAGCATTGCAACTCCATACAAATATTTGGAGACTCTCTTCTTTTAATCAATTGGTTCAATAATCATGCACATTGTCACATGCACACACTGTCTGCACTTCTGAGGGGGGTTCACCATCTCAAGCTACTATTTTACTCCATCTCTATGGCTCATATTTACAGGTCTCAGAACAAAGTGGCTGATAAGCTGTCCAAAGAAGCCTCAGAGCTGATTTGGGGCACATGGCATATTACAGAGCAGATCGGCAAACAAATGTACAAGTTTTTTCATTGGCCTTTTATGGATGAGGCACCAAATCACCGAGTTTTTTGATAGAACAACCTGATTTGGGAGGTTATTTTGATTTGCTTTATCTCCCATGGACTATTTATCAGCTATTATACTTATATTTTTGTTTTTTGTCTCTTATTTATCCGGTAAGTTATGCACCGAACTTACATGTGATGTTATATGCAGACATCTATGATTGTATCAACGACATTTATTGTATGTTTTATTTTGGAAGCCAGAAGTTGGCTCTATGGTTATTTCGCTAGACAGTTTAGTAGTGTTAACTACCAGCAAATGTAACATGTAACTTATCTATTAATGAAAAGTTACAAATTTTTCCTTTGTGAAAAAAAAATCAATTCAATAGAAAACCTATCGGGACTAAATTCTTGAGATGGAATTAATTTTGATGCTACATTAGCCAATAAATCTGCACTAACATTTTGTATTCTAGGTACAGAGGAAATATTGAAAGCTAAGAAATGAGAAGTCAATTCTTGGCCTAATGATTGATAATGTTTAATATGTCTAGAATGACAATGGATAGTATTTCTTACTTGTTTGACAATGATTTCTGAATCTCCCAATACTTTTAGATATTTAATGTCAAGGTCAATTGCTTTGTACAAACCTTGAATTAATGCTTCATATTCTGCTGGATTGTTTGTACAATCGAATTCAAGTATGTAGGCTAGCATGGTTTTCTCTCCCTCTGGGCTTATTAAAATACAACCAGCTCCCGCACCATCCTCTGATTTAGAACCATCAAAATAAAGAATCAACTACTTATTTGTTTACAAAAATTTTACACTTAGAAGTGTTTGTCTGGGAAAAAAATTCAATTTGAGAGATAATTGCATTATCGAATAAGGGTGATGGTTGGACATTAAAGTTTCCAATAAATGATTCTACTGAGTAAACTCCAATAATATTATTAATGAATGCTACTGGCTCATTGATTCCTTCAAGATTAGTAACTGTATGTTTCATGAATTTATCACAGTCTATTCGAATTTGGTTTGACTTTTCGTTGTGGGGAAACCACATATGTGACTAGTCCGTTGCGAAATATCCATGAAGTTTCTCAGACCAATTTCTGCTCAATACTAAACCGTAAAATTCAGGAATATCAGCTACTAATATATCAATTATCTAGGCAAACTTAGGGTTTCATGACAATCTATTAGAAACAAAATTTATTTCTCCTACAACCTCTACTTTTGTTCTATCAAGTTGTAATATATGAACAGGGGAACTTTGAGGAGTTATGTTCAATTTAGCACATACTGATTTCGGCATGATATTAGAGGAAGCCCCTGAATCAATTAAACAATTATGAACATTATTATTGTAGATCTCATAGGTCAAGAGAAATGGAGGAGTATGAGAGATGGATCGATCACCTATCATAATAATATTTGTGGGATCTATTTTAGTTGAAGGAGAAGGAGGTTTACCCATATGATTAGCAGCTTGAACTACTAATGGAGTAGGTAAGGCTGAAGCAGGGACTACAATCAAATCTCTAAGTAAAATCTTCTGCTGTTTTTTTAGTCTAGTAAGTTCATGGATTTAAATGTTAGCGCTATTATTTTTCATATCTTCAACTACATTATATTCAATGGTGTCAGATACTACCATTTTCTTTGATGTAGTTGGAACATATGAAGTAGGAGGGTTATTTTGTGTAGCCTTAGATGTATACTTTTTACTTACTGTTTCTCTTTAGCAGGAGTTGAGTTCTTTTGTTTCTGATTAGGCTGCGTTGCTTCAGTGGTATTCTTGCTTCTCGTACTAACGAGTAAGGCTTCTTGTCGTTAATCATTTAGTAGGATTAAATCCCACATTCCATTTAGTTCAAATTATTCTTCGACTTCAGTTTCTTCTTCTTCTGTTTTCTCTTCATCTATGTCTTGATCATACTTAGCATTGGATATGATGTTGGGTGGTTGAGAATTAGAAGACTGATTTTTCTTGAAAGGCCTGAAAATCTTATTTGTACTGGAACTTTGAGAAACTTGTTTTTTGATATCTACCATTTCATTTTTCATGGTCTTTAAAACTTTCTGAAGACCTTCTACATCAAAAGGATATTTTGGTGGCTTCTTCTTTGAATCATATTTGAAGGATACTTTCTTAGATTTCCTATCTTCTTGATAATTCTTCTTTTCCAAGGCTATAATGTGTTTCTCTACAGATAAATATTTCTTCATATTTTCAACCAATTTAGGTAACTTTTTTCTATCAACAAAAATGAATATGTTAGATGGGAGAGAAGAAATATACCACTAAATTTGAACCTCTGCACCAGGGAATGATGTAGCAGGGATTTTATTGAGTAACTTATTAAATGTGGAATTGAAGTCTTTTATTTTCTCTCTTGTTTTGGCCTTTATATTTGATAAGTCATTGATGAGAAATGCAATAGTTCTGTCATCTCTAAACTTATGTAAAAATTGTTCTCCAAACATATTCCAGCTAGTCATAGAGTGAGCATGTAATGAGAAATATCAGGATCCTGCAGATCCTGTGAGAGTATATGGAAATAGTCTGAATACACAGTCTTCTTCAGTTACTTCTTTTAAATTGATGGCTAACATATAATTATGGATGTGTTCTTCAGCTAGAAGACCATCATCAGGATTAAATTTAGGTAGACATCTTTCAAGGTATTTTGGAAGAGGATGAAGAGTAGCAAGCATTTGTACGACACCTAGATTGTTCCATGGTTGTACATTTGGTGGAGGTTGTTGGCCTGCCATTGGACCTTGGTTGGATATGATAAGTGAATTTTGAGTTGAAGAAGAGGCAGGCTGAGTACTAGAGCTAGTTGTAGGAGTAGTAGTTTGAGTATCAGACTAGTTAAACTAACACTAATTGTTGGAATAGAATTTGTGGAAGTGAGTGGAGGTAATAGATGTGAATTGGGTGGATTATTGGATAAGACTTCGTTGGTGGTTGATTTTGATTCAGTCTTCCTTGTTTTCCTTCGAGAAGCATCAATAGGAAATTCAAAAGGAGGGGTTCGTGTCTTCTGAGTTGCTGATCGAGTAAATATTCATCTAGGTTGTAAAGAACATGAAACATTAATTTCATATGTTTGAGAATTTTTAAGTTTTTCATCATAAATGGATACTCTCTCTAAATTTTCTATCGAAGACTTAACTTCTGGGGAATTTTGGTGAAAATCTAGAGATAGTATTGGCTGAGTTTCACTAGGAGACTTAGAAGAGGGATGTTAAACTTCAGATCTTAAGGATTTAGATCTAGCTAATGTTCTAAAATTTGAAGGGGATATAGAGGGAGAGAGAATCTTAGATTGGCTTTTAGATTGATCAGACCTTCTTGCTATTCAAAATTGGCCCTCCTTCTAGCACCAAAATTTTGAAGCCTCAGAATTCCATTGCAAACAACATGGGGGGAAACCACTCGGTCCAGACCTTGGAGCAAGAAATTTTCTGTTTGGTGTATTGGCTTTAACTTGGGGTAAACGGATCATTTTCCCAATAAGGATGATTAGGGTGTGTTTTTCTTATAACATGCAAATGGAAAATGATTTAATCTATCACATGCATTTAACTAAAATATCTATTCTACTATATAATCGGGAGTGTTCATTCCTTAATGCGGTATAAAAAGATATCTTTGAACAATTGGTAATGAATATTATTCAAAAGTTGAAAGAGAAGAAAATTATGTAAAAGTAATTCTTTTGACAAAACAGTTTAATAAAAAGGATTGTGAAATATATATCACAATCATATGTTTGATTATATATGAGATAAGTAATCATAGACAAATATCAGTACAAAACTGCATTTAACATTCACTTATGATAACATCTTTCATATATAATACAGATAAAACATGACTATCAATTCTAGAAGCAAAACTTAATATAACGTGTAAAAGTACCATATATACGAGGTTCTACTCATTCAAACCAATAGTAGTTTTATGCTCCTCTTCACTTTAAATAAATTCAATGAGTACAATAGTGAAACTTCAGTTAAACAAATTCAATGTCAAAAGATAATAGATTTCATTTGTTATGAAACCAACTCCAAAAATAGAATAAAAGAGAGATCAACGCCTTAGAAATCAACCACTTCGAGGGGGAAACTATTCACTATCTATGTTTGACCATCGGATTGAAGATGATAAGATGAGCTATGAGCTAATTGAGTACAAAACAAGAAAATAATTTCGTCCAAAAATTTCTTGTAAAAATGGAATCTCTGTCACTTACAATAATCTTCGAGTTTCCATGTAGCTTTTGAATTATTTCCATAAATGCAGTAGTAATTATACTTTCTTTAAATGGATGATATAATGCAAAAAAGTGTGCATACTTGGTAAGTATATCAACTACCACCATGATGACACTCCTTCCTTCGGACTTAGGTAAAACTGTAATAAAATCCATTGAAATCCCCTCTCAACGTTGACTTGGAAAGGATAAAGGTTGTAGAAGACCTGGGGTCTTAATTGTCTCAAATTTATTTTGCTAGCAAACCAAACATTCCGCCACAAAATTTTGAATATCAGATTTAAGACCATCCAAAAATAAAATGTTTCTTCACCCTGTGGTAAGTTTTTAAAAATCTCGAGTGTCCTCCTAAAGGAGAAGTGTGAAATTCCAAAATAATCTTTTGTTTTAGTTGGGAATTCTTGCAAATATATAAGCGATATTTGTACCATAAGGAATCATTTTTCCAACTAAATGTATTAGATGTACTAGGATCTTTTTGCAACTTTTGAATGAGTGTCCAAACTTATTTTTCCTTCTTCCATTCATCCCTTGCTTCAGTTATCCAATCTGGTTGGATAATAGAAATGGCACAAAGCAATGCTTCCACCTCTTCATCCTTTCTTGAGAGTGCAACTGCAACAACATTTAGTTTCCCTTTTTTGTAGATGATTTCAAAGTCATAACCCAAAATATTTGTGACCCATTTTAGAACCCAATACTGATATCTATGCTCAATAGGCCTTTGGAATCACTTAAAACTGATTTTTCAAACAAGACTTATGCAATTTGAAAAAAAAAATACACACCTTTTTTTTTATTTTGAGGAGCTCGATATTGAAACTGAATTATCTCTATTATTTTGGATCTTAAATATCTGAAATTCGGCCCTAAAGTATCCCTCTGAATATTCTTTTGAATGCCACAGGTATGACCTGATTTGGATTCTTTAAGACAAAGTTATGTCCAATCTCCTACGATGACCTAATTATGGACTAGTTCAGTAGAGCGAACTTGTACAACTTGTCACATGTCACTGTTTCTTCCTTCGGCTCTAAAATTGATACAAAATAAACTACATTCCATGTACTTGCGTTCACTTATTACAGAATTCCAATCCAATTCTCAGAGAGAGAGTTATGACGATTTTCCCACAGTCACATCTATGAGATGAAATTCAGGAGCCTAAAAAATCCCTAACTTCCATAGACCATATCTCCGAAAGTATTACGAATAAAGCTCTAAAATTTTTCCACGGCGTTTCTCAGGATTGCGACTTCTCTCCGTGAAAATTTCAGCTTCTGAACCCTCGTAGAAAAAACGTTATAGCGAAAATTCCACGATGACCTGTTTAGGTTAAATTCAGGAGCCTGCAAAAATCCCTAAATTGCACAGATCATATCTCTGAAAATATTGCGAACCAATATATAAAATTTTTCCACAACGTTCCTCAGGATTTCAGCTTCGCTCTATAAAAATTTCAGCTTCTGAACCTTCGTAGAAAAAAAATTTATATCGAAAATGCCAAAATTACCTGTTTGGAGTAGTGAAACCCTAAAATCCAAAGCTCTGATACCAAATGTTATGAAACCAGCTCCAAAAATAGAATAAAAGAGAGATCAACGCCTTAGAAATCAGCCACTTCGAGGGTTCAACCTCCAATACATTACATAAGTGAACAATTCTTGGATGATACAAATGACAAAACCTCCTTTCTATATATAGGAGTCCATGGGGCCACAATGTAATCCTAGCCGACCTAACAATAATAATGTAAGGGCACAATAATAACAATATGGGGGTTACAGGGGTACAAAAATAACAATAAGGGGGTTACACTAACAACAATCAAGGACTTTACTAGTAATATAAGGACCTGACATCGTTCCTTTAATTCATCAAGGAATTCACAAACTTATAGAAGTGCATTATTTGAAAATGTTTTTGACAAATTTATGGACCCTTCTCTAAATGCATGAGAAGGGTTTAAATAATAAACTAAATATGTTTAAAATATATTATTACATAAAAATTGGAGGAGGTTTCGAACAACCTTCCTCGTAATGATTAACTTAAACTACAATCTAGGAAATAAAAATAACATGCTTAGGTGGGTTGATCCTCTTTGTGCATTTGATCTCTGGGATGACAAATATCTACCATTGGCTTTAGCTGAGCTGGCTGTGTAATCCCAGATCTGACTTGGCCTTTAAAAATTGCATTCAAAAGTCTTGGCAGCGATTTCTTTATAGAATAATTTAATGACTGTAGGGTCTAACACGGATGATATGGTTTGATCAGAAAATTCCAATAAATTTTCGGATCAAACTTACTTATATTTTTAATATATTTTGCCTATATTTTTGCGCTTTCCTTCCATTGTGTTTTAATGGTTTAAGCTCCGGGAGTACTTCAGATGTAGCTTCTTTGATAAATTTATCTTTTAGAAGTTGTCCATTAACAAATTCTATGATTTCATTGGTCAGATTTGTTGCCTTTGTTGTTGCTTTCCCTGCCTGTCTTAACTGTATCTCCCAATATTTGAATATGATATCTTTGTGAAATTTATCAATCTTGGGGAGATCAGCCTTTTTTCCTTCATCAGACTCTTGCCATTGGATGAACTCGGTAATCTTCTTTTGGATATTTTCACATTCTAGCCTCCTGTTAGCCACTTGTTGGATCAAACTCTTGCTTGTATCACAATATGAACTTGTATCTAAAATTTCATGACAGAAATATTCTTGTTGTTGCTTTAAATTTGTGTTTTGAGGCTGACTTTTCAATTTATCCATAACTGCTTCTATCTGAGTTTCCTTTTCTGAAATTTTTACCTGGTGTTGCAACTTTAATCTATGAAAGTCCTTTTGGAATTGTAACATCATTTCAATATGCTTGCTCGAATTAAACTTTTCTTGTTCTAGTAGTTTCTCCAACTCTTGAAATTTTTCTTCCTGTTGTTTGGGAAGAAGCTTGACTTATTTTGTTTTTTCAATGGTAGCAGTTGCATATGCTCCAGAAAACTGCGATAGTCTAGTGAGATGTTCAATAGGATTAGCACGAGAGTCCTTCCATACAAAATCCACTTATTCGTTGTCAACGACAGTTATTGATTCATCAATCCATCTTCTTTTTCTTCTCTTAACTAAACCTTTGTGGCTTGGGATGTAGAAAACATCTAATGGGGGGATTTCTTCAATATTCAAAATGATTTCCTGTGTTGGGTAGGCTAGAATAATCTCTTGATCCCGATCTTCTGGTACTTGTTAAAGTGGAATTGTAGTTTCCACTAAATTATGTGTATGCTTTGGAGTTTGGAAACTTGTTGATTCATCAGCATTAGGTGTTGGTGGTGGTGGTGTTTCCAGTGCTTTAGAAAAATTCTCCCATTCTTTCTTTAAATCCTTTTCTTGATGTTTCTCTATTTGCTCAGGTGTATTTTGGATATGTTGAACTTCTTTAGAATATGATTCACCTCCATTAATTTCTCCTTCAGTTTGCATCTCAATTTCTTTAATCACTTTCTCAATTATTTTCTCAGAACTCTAATTTCTGCTTTCAGATTCATTTTCAGATTGATTTTAATTAGGAGAGTGGTGTTGTGATTGTTCTGACTCTTGTTTTGATTTTTCGTTAGATTCATCTTCTGACATGTCCTTAGCATCATCATCTAAAATAATGCTCGGAGTTGGTATTTTGACATCTTCAATATGCTTCTATATGCTTGAAAAGCTTCAAAGTTTGATTTACTGAGTTTATTAGATGCAATTTTCAACACATCTACAAACATTTCTACACCCTCGAATAAATCATCAAACATGTCCTTCTCATTCATGAAAGGTGTGAGTTTAAGATTATTGGTAAACTTTTGAACCACATCATTGGGATCTTATTGTCTCTTTGGAATCAAATCCAACTTTAATGAAGTGATATTTGAAATTTCTCTGGCTTCATGACCAATTTCAAAAAGGGAAAAAGTGCGACATTGTACTGGGAAAGTAGGCCAAATAGCTTTTTTGGAATCTCTAAGTTGTTTGGTCACACCCCTGACTAAATTTTGATAAGAAATCTCTCTGGCTAAAAGCTTATCACGAACATAATAAGGCAAAACACGGGGGGAAGAATAACTACCAAAAACTCTTATATAAGTGAAATTTTCTTCATCAAACCATCTAGAAACTGGTAGAATATTTGTGTTAGCTTCCTTAGAAATCCTCGGGGCTCTTTCATTAAACATGATCTGATGGATGGGGAACATAACTCCATTACAAATTTTATAGAAATGTAGATGAAACTCATATTCCCACAATTATTTATGGTAAATATGAATTGGAGTGGGGTCCTAGCTTTTCCATTTCCATCCCATGATAGGAAAGCTTGAACAAAAGAAAATTGCATCCATGATGTAAGCACTCATGTAGAAGGGAGGTATTATCCTAGTGGAATAGACTCTATTATGGTTCTATAATGCATTATGGTTTTAGCCAGTTTATCAGACAAAATGGTTGCCCAATTCATAATAAAGGAATTAATGATTGCGTCAATCAAAGGAACCCATTTTATGGAAAATCTAGTGGTATATGGTTTAGAAAATAACCTACATAGCATTCTAGCTGTATAACAATAAGGGGAGGGTAACTGTGCTATTGGGTACATACCAATTTTATCCCTCTTTAACTTTCCTTAGTCTTCTTTCCATCCCTTTATCACTTTTTTTAGGTTTGTATTCTTCTTCGTAAAGCTTTGGACAAAAGCTTTATCATAATTCTTCTATGGCATGGGCAAGTGATACATTATCTGTAAATACTCTACAGTGAACAAACAAATATTTTCCAGCTTAGAATTCTTGAATGACCCGTCTTCTATGTTAAGGTTTTCAATGACCCACTTTACCATATCTTTTTATGGTAAAATCTTCGGCCTCGTCGCTATTCTGTGAAGAAACGAACATGCAACTTCAAAGTAAGACGGGTTTGATGAAACTGTCCCATATGTTGTTATTGTTTTCACTAATTATCTTGGTTGTTCTCCCTCAAACCAGTTGTTCATTGCATCCCATGAAGAACTCCCAGAATATTTGTTTCACGTTGTGTCTGAGAACAATGGAGGCATGTTTGTGTCTTTTGGAGTGAGCATTTAGGAAATTGCCTTGCCTAATTTCTTTGTCATTCTAGTTATTCTTAATTCATTAGGTGGTTTCCTGGATTCAGGTGAAACGAGTAAATTTGGATCTGAGATGAATAGAGAGAAGGATAGAGAATAGAGTTAAAACATCATAATTAAAATCTGACGCTCTAAATTTAAAACACGCTTCAAGTAGATATCATTCTTTTGAACCTTGCAACCATTAAATGTCGTTAATAACCCATAACTCTTTCTATCAAATCTCTTACACACCTTACGCAATATGTCTAATCTAACGATCTAAGACATTAGATATTATAACGGATTGATTATATAAGGATCATTTCATGCACTAGAATAATAAGTGGTTATATCACACATCGCAACTTTTAACAGATACCAATAGTTATGTTTTCACCGTGGATGAATCTTGTGAAATGCAATCTGCGCAAATCGCACATCGCAATTTATTGCAGTGTATGAAATTTTTCATTTGGTTTCTTGCCGTGAAACACAAAATGCGCTAAAGACTCACGTTGTTGCATTTTATCAAACTTTTGGATAATTTTAATTGTTCTTTAATTGTTTCAGCAGGTCCAGCTCATTGCAACTTTTAACGAAATGTTATAATTTTCTTCTTTTAAAAAGGTGTGACGCAGTTTCTCTTTTAAAGGGATTTTTAAGCTTTTTCAAAGGGGATTTTTTATAATTCCAAAAATTTTGAAGTGCATATCTCAATTCGAAAATATTTTATATGTGTTTTAACTTAATTGGCTTGTAATTTATGCGATTTGCGGTGAGCACTTTGAAATCAAAGCGGAAAGGAAAAAACCTTTACTCCTAAAGTTTTAAGACTTACGTTAAAAATGAAATAATGCTCATAAATTCCTATTTATTTTTTAAATGGTCCCTATTTATTATTAAAATAAATGGGGGGTGTTGTATAGTTCAACAATTAGCGATTCACTTGGGAGAACCAGTTATCTCTGATTGGTTTTTTGAAATTTCTAAAACTTTTCAAAATAAAAATAGTTGCATGAATGAATTTCAATAAATAACATCTCACTAAGAAATAAAATCTCACTTGATCATAATCCATAATAATTTCTCTTTAAAAATGAAAGTGTGAATATCTATATCAATTTTTACTTAGTTCAAAAAGGTGAAGCAGGTGGCTCTCCATGATTATATTTATAAATATATACTCTTTTATCATAGATAGAATCTCTGATCCAGTAGGGAATTTAAAATTTTGGAAGGGTTACCTTTTACCCAACAATGATTCATTGTCTCATCTAGTTACTTTTACAATCTTCCAAAGATAAGTTCAGTTTTATATACTTTATCTCTTTTGGAACTTTTTGTGTATGTGTGGATATTTTCTACGTATTTTTAATCACTTAAAAGCCATTGTCTTGGCTTGGTAACCAAATATTCACAATGCCATTCAATAGTTGTAATTAAATTGATCAAACTAGCTCTTGATGAGACCCCTTTCCCTTTGATATAATCTCAAGTCGTTACTCTGTTTTGGTAGGCAGTATTGGTAATGTCTGTTTAACTGTTTTCCTATGAACATGGTAAACAAGCTCTTGATGAGACTTATTATCTTTTAAGTTTTTTAGCATAATTTTTTGAATTAATTTCTAAAAATTGAAATTTTTTCCAGATGGGGTGAATCATTGGTCCCTTTGAGGATTCCGGATGATAATTTTAGAGTTTAACATTGCTTATCTATAAAAGAGTCTTTACTATGTTAAAGATTCTTTTCTTAACTAATAATAGAATAACCATACTTTACAAAAATGATAGTTTATCAAATAATAAATAATCTTAAGGGAAATTACATTTTTCAGCGAAATAAAATCTATTTGATATTCGTTGCATCTTTCAATTGTTTCCTTAATAATTCTTATTTCTAGAAGCAATAAATCAAAAAAAAAATTGAGATGTTTATTTGAAAATCCAAAAATCAATACCATTCAAATTTTATTTTCCTAAGAAAAAGAAAATATAGTAATATACAGGGAATAGAATGGGTTACCTCCTATGAAAAACATTTCTTTAAAATTTTCCCATTAACAAGAAAAGAATCTCTTTTGCCTGATATATCTTGCATTAAAAACGTTGATGGGCCTATTTCTTCTATGATTTGAAATGGTCCTAGCCATAGTCTTTGGAATTTGGTATTTTTTCCTTCTTCCTCATGTGCCTTATCCCATTTCAATACCAGATCACCAATTTCCAATGTTTTTGGAGTCACAGAAGTTGTATCAAATGAAGCTTTAACTAACTGTTGATGATGTGCATGAGTAACTTTAGCTTTTTCTCTTTCTTCTTCAAGTTTAAGGATTTGAAATTTCCTTACTTGCAAAGAAGAAGAAGTTGATTCATCAATAAATTGGACTAAGGCAAGAGAATGAATAACTACATTGGTAGGAAGAACAACTTCTTTCCAATAAACAAGATTAAATGGAGAAGTGCCAATGGAGGCCTTCTGAGTTATTCGATCTGCCCAAAGAGAAAATGTTAATGATTTGTTCCAATTTCTTTGGTTCTCGTTAACAATTCGTTTAATGATTCTAATAATGTTTTTATTTGTTGATTTTACTAAACCATTTCCTTGAGAATAATATTTAGCATAATATTTGAGTTTAAAACCTCTTTTAATAGCAAATTATATAATATCAACTCCTGAGAAATAATATGCATTGTCAAACATCAAAGCAGTAGGTAAACCAAATCTAGTTATGATAAACTGATCAATGAACTCAATAATATTCTCAGAGTTAGCTACTTTTAGTGGAATTTCATCCACCCATTTAGTAAAATAATTGGTAGCTGTGAGGATGTATTTATGTTGTTTGGAAGAGTTAGGAACAATCTCACCAATTTTATTTAATCCCCATTTCTCAAATGGTTATTCAATATTAACTGGATGTAGTGGAAAAGTTGGTTTCCTCATCTTCCAGATGCACTTTGAAAAACTTTGCATTTCCTTGCGTAATCATGAGCATCTTTGAAAAGTGTTAGCCAATAGTAACCTGCATGCAGGATTTTATGTGTTGTCGTATTCCCTCCAAAATTTCCTCCAGCTGGTCCATCGTGGAGTTCCTGCAAAATTTTTATGCTTCATTTTTATCTAAGCATCTTAATAACACAAAATCAAAGTTTCTTATAAACAATACATCATTGATTACTTCGTATTGCTTATCTTTCAATCTTAAATCACACTTTATTTTATAAATGAGTTGTGTTGGGGCATATCCATTTTTCAAATAAAACTCGAGATCAGTATATTGATACTGAGCATTGTTTAGGCTTACCTCTGACACTTGCACACCATTACCTGAATCTGCCTTTGATGATAAATGGGATGCTCCTGTTATCATTCTACAAAAACCTTGACCTCTAACAATCTTAGAAGGCATAATTTCGACATCATATTCTTGTAAAGCAGTAACCCAGTTAGCCATTTCTCTCCTAGTTTTCTTTGCATCAATAATTTCCTTACTACGGAGAATGGAACTATTATCTTGGTGTGATTTTAAAGGAGAAATGGCCTAAAATTCTTTATAGATTTGCAGACAACAAATGCGTGTTTCTCAACAGAAGAAAAGTTTAGTTGTGCACCTTGCAAATTGGAACTGAAAAATGGTATGGGTGCTTCAATTTCTTGGTCATTAAGTTGTGCCAGAACGATAGCATAAGATATATTTGATGAGAATGTATATAAGTGAAAGGATTAAGAAAATTGGGAGTATTTAAGAATGGAGCATTGATAATAAATTGTTTGATTAAATCAAATGCTTCCCTTTCATTATGTCCCCACTTGAAGACTAAATTTTTCTTAATCATTATTTGTAAAGGTAAAACTATCTGTGAAAAGTCAGGGACAAATCTTTTTACAAAATTTATCTGTCCAAGAAATGACTGAACTGTTTTCTTATTATGAGGGGAAAGAATCCTTTTAATCTCTTCGATTCTTTCAGGATCAATATAAATACCTTTTTTGGACACAATGAATCCCAAACAATTTTCTTCATCTAAAGCAAAATATGACTTCTTTGGGTTTATTGAAATTACATACTTTTTACATCGCTCAATGACTTGTTTTAGTTCATTCGCATGGTTGGTTGCTTGTCTAGAAAAGACTCTAATGTCATCTAGATAAATAACCACTTATTTGTTAATGACTCCTCTAAAAGTTGTGTCCATGGCTCTTTTAAAAGTGGCCCCTGCATTGATTAACTTGAATGGCATATTTTGATATGCATAAGTTCCCCACTTAGTCTTAAATGTAGTCTTTAATCTGTCATCTAGATGTACCAGGATTTGGTTATATCCTGAAAACCCATCTAGAAAAGACAAAAGTTCAGAACCAACTATAGTTTGCAATTCTTGTTCCATGGTTGGTAATGGAAAATTGTCTTTTTGACATGCTTTATTGAAATTTCTAAATCAATAAAAATCCTAATGTCACCATTTTTCTTCCTCACAGGAACCAAATTTGAAACCCATTTTGAATGTCTAACTGGAAATATGATTTTAGCTTTGAGGAGTTTATTCAACTTTGTTTTGATTTGATTTTTAACATTAGGATGAATTTTCCTCAACTTTTGATGTATTGGTTTCTCATCTGAAATCATAGGAATAGTGTGTTGAATAACAAAAGTGTCATATGTTTTAAGATCAGTGTAATCCCAAGAAAAAAACGCTTTTTTAGGTTCTTAATAACTTGACAAATGATAATCTTTCTTAAGAAGACAGACCAAGACCTAAGTTAACATTTTGTGGTTTATCATCGTTTCGAAGATTTCCTAACTCAAATCTTAAATTTGAACTTTGAGTTTTAGAATTAGCAACTCTCTTAAACCTATCTTTTAAATCAAAAAGGTCTTCTAATTTTACAACTAACTTTGGTATTGGATTTCATCCTGTTCTTCCTTTATCTGAGTATCATGTGCATTTTCATCTATAATTTTATTATCATAAGATCCTTCAGTTATAAGGAAATATATGATATTTGAAGCATGATTTAACACTCTACAATTAGTAATATTATCAGGAACAAATGGTCTAAAAATCAATTCAATAGAAAACCTATCGGGACTAAATTCTTGAGATGGAATTAATATCGATGCTACATTATCCAATAAATCTGCACTAGCATTTTGTATTCTAGGTACAGAGGAAATATTGAAAGCTAAGAAATGAGAAGTCAATTCTTAGACTAATGATTGATCATGTTTAAGATGTCCAGAATGACAATGGATAGTATTTCTTACTTGTTTGACAATTATTTCTGAATCTCCCTATACTTTTAGATATATAATGTCAAGGTCAATTTCTTTGTACAAACCTTGAATTAATGCTTCATATTCTGCTATATTGTTTGTACAATCGAATTCAAGTCTACAGGCTAGCATGGTTTTCTCTCCCTCTGGGCTTATTAAAATATAGCTATCTCCCACACCATCTTCTGATTTAGAACCATCAAAATAAAGAATCAACTACCTGTTTATTTACAAAAATTTTACACTTAGAAGTGTCTGTCAGGGAAAAAATTTCAATTTGAGAGATAATTGCATTATCAAATAAGGGTGATGGTTGGGCGTTAAAGTTTACAAGAAATTATTCTACCGAGTAATCTCCATTAATATTATTATTGAATGCTACTGGCTCATTGATTCCTTCAAGATTAGTAACTATATGTTTCATGAATTTATGACGGTCTACTCAAATTTGGTTTGGCTTTCCATTGTGGGGCAACCACATATGTGACCAGTCTGTTGCGAAATATCCATGAAGTTTCTTAGACCAATTTCTTCTCAATAGTAAGCCATAAAATTCAGGAATATTAGCTACCAATATATCAGTTATCTAGGCAACCTTAGGGTTTCATGAAAATCTAATAGAAATAGAATTTATTTGTCCTACAACCTCTACCTTTGTTCTATCAAGTAGTAATATATGAATAGGGGAACTTTGAGGAGTTATGTTCAATTTAGCACATACTGATTTTGGCATGATATTAGAGGAAGCCCCTTAATCAATTAAACAATTATGAACATTCTTATTGTAGATGTCATAGGTCAAGAGAAATGGAGGATTATGAGAGACGAATCGATCACCTGTCATAATAATATTTGTGGCATCTATTTTACGTGAATGAGAAGGAGGTTTACCCATATGATTAGCAGCTTGAGCTACTACTGGAGTAGGTAAGGCTAAAGCAGGGACTGCATTCAAATATCTAAATAAAATCTTTTGTTGTTTTTTTAGTTTGGTAATTTCATGGATTGAAATGTTAGCCCTAGTATTTTTCAAATCTTCAACTACATTATATTCAATGGTGTCAGAGACTACCATTGTCTTTGATGTAGGTGGAACATCTGAAGTAGCAGGGTTAGTTTGCGTAGCCTTAGATGTATACTTTTTACTTATTGTTTTCTGTTTAGCAAGAGTTGAGTTCTTTCGTTTCTCATTAGGCTGTGTTGCTTCAGTGGTATTCTTTCTTCTCGTACTAAAGGGTAAGGCTTCTTGTTGTTAATCATTTAGTAGGATTAAATCCCACATTCCATTTAGTTCAAATTATTCTTCGACTTCAGTTTCTTCTTCTTCTGTTTTCTATTCATCTCTTTCTTGATCAGACTTAGCATTAGATATGATGTTGGGTGGTTGAGAATTAGAAGACTGATTTTTCTTGAAAGGCCTGAAATTCTTCTTTGTACTGGAACTTTCAGCAACTTGTTTTTTTATATCTACCATTTCATTTTTCATGGTCTTTAAAACTTTCTGAAGACCTTCTACATCAAACAGATATTTTGGTGGCTTCTTCTTTGAATCATATTTGAAGGATACTTCCTTAGATTTCATGTCTTATTGAGAATTCTTCGTTTCCATGGATATAATGTGTTTCTTCTTTTCCATGGATATAATGTGTTTCTCTACAGATAAAGATTCCTTCATATTTTCAGCCAATGTAGGTAACTTTTCTCTATCAACAAAAATGGCTATGTTAGATGGGAGAGAAGAAATATACCACTCAATTTGAACCTCTACACCAGGGACTGATGAAGCAGGGATTTTATTGAGTAACTTATTAAATCTGGAATTGAAGTATTTTATTTTCTCTCCTATTTTGGCATTTAGATTTGATAGGTCATTGATGAGTGATGTAGTAGTTCTGTCATCTCCAAACTTATGTAAAATTTGTTCTTCAAACATATTCCAGCTAGTCATAGAGCGAGCATGTAATGAGAAATACCAGGATCCTGCAGATCCTGTGAGAGTCTATGGAAATAGTCTGACTACACGGTATTCTTCAGTTACTTCTTTTAAATTGATGGCTAACATATAATTATGGATGTGTTCTTCAGCTGAAGACCATCATCAAGATTATATTTCAGTAGCCATCTTTCAGGGTATTTTGGAAGAGGATGAAGAGGAGAAAGCATTTGTACAACACCTAGATTGTTCCATGGTTGTACATTTGGTGGAGGTTGTTGGCTTGCCATTAGACCTTGGTTGTATATGATAAGTGAAGTTTGAGTTGTAAAAGAGGCAGATAGAGTACTATAACTAATCGTAGGAGTAGAAGTTTGAGTACCAGACTAGTTAAACTAACACTAATTGTTGGAATAGAATTTGTGGAAGTGAGTGGAGGTAATGGATGTGAATGGGTTGGATTATTGGATAAGACTTCACTAGTGGTTGACTCCGATTCAGTCTTCCTTTTTTTCCTTCGAGAAGTATCAATAGGAAATTCAAAAGGAGGGGTTCCTGTCTTCTGAGTTTCTGATCGAGTAAATATTCGTCTAGGTTGTAAAGAACATAAAACATTAATTTCATATGTTTGAGAATTTTTAGGCTTTTCAGCATAAATGGATACTCTCTCTAACTTTTCTATCGAAGACTTAACTTCTGGGGAATTTTGGTGAAAATTTGGAGATAACATTGGTTGAGTTTCACTAGGAGACTTAGGAGAGGGATGTTCAACTTTAGATCTTAAGGATTTAGATCTAGCTAATGTTCTAGAATTTTAAGGGTATCTAGAGGGAGAGAGAATCTTAGATTGGCTTTTAGATTGATCAGACCTTCTTGCCATTCAAAATTCGCCCTCCTTCTAGTGCTAAAATGTTGAAGCCTCAAAATTCCGTTGCAAACAACATGGGGGAAAACCACCTAGTCCGGACCTTAGAGCAAGACCTTTTCCATTTGGTGTAGTGGCTCCGACTGGGGGTAAAGGGACCATTTTCCCAATAAGGATGATTAGGGTGTTTTTTTCTTATAACATGCAAATGGAAAATGATTAATACATCATATGAATTTAACTAAAATATCTATTCTACTATTACTCAGGAGTGTTCATTCCTTAATGTGGTCTAAAAAGATATCTTTCAACGATTGGTAATGAAGATTATTCAAATGTTGAAAGAGATGAAAATTATGTAAAAGTAATTCTTTTGACAAAATAGTTTAATAAAAGGGATTGTGAAATATATATCGCAATCATATGTTTGATTATATATGAGATAAGTAATCATGGACAAATGTCAGTACAGAATTGCATTTAACATTCACTTATGATAACAACTTTCATATATAATATAGATAAAAGATGACTATCAATTCTATAAGAAAAACTTAATATAACGTGTAAAAGTACCATATATACAAGGTTCTACTCATTCAAACCGACAATAGTTTTATGCTCCTCTTAAATTTAAATAAATTCAATGAGTACAATAGTGCAACTTCAGTTAAACAACTTCAATATCAAAAGATAACAGATTATGTTCCTTTAATTCATCAAGGCATTCACAAAATTACAGAAGTGCATTATTTGAAAAAAAAATTGACAAAATTATGGACCCTTCTCTAAATGCATGAGAAGGGTTTAAATACTAAACTAAATATGTTTAAATAGATTATTACATAAAAATTGGGGGAGGTTTCAAACAACCTTCCTCGCAATGAGTAAAATTAAACTGCAATCTTGGAAATAAAAATAACAACATGCTTAGGTGGGTTGATCCTATTTGTGCATTTGATGTATGGGATGACAAATATCTACCATTGGCTTTAGATGAGCTAGTTTTGTAATCATGGATTTGAATTGGCCTTTAAACATTGCATTCGAAAGTGTTGGTAGCGATTTCTTTGTGGAATAAGTTAATTATTGTAGGGTTTGACACTGATGATATGGTTTGATAATAAAAATCCAGTAATTTTTCTAATCAAACTTAGTTATATTTTTAATAGATTCTGCCTGTATTTTTGCGCTTTCCTTCCATTGTGATTCTAATGGTTTAAGCTCTGGGAGAACTTTGGATGTAGCTTATTTGATAACTTTATATTTTAGAAGTTGTCCATTAACAGATTCTATGATTTCATTGGTCAAATTTTTTGCCTTTGTTGTTGCCTTCCCTGCCTATCTTAACTATATCTCCCAATCTTTGAATATGATTTATTTGTGAAATTTATCAATCTTGGGGAGATCAGCATTCTTTCCTTCATCAGACTCTTGCCATTGGATGAACTCGGTAATCTTATTTTGGATATTTTCGTATTCTAGCCTTCTTGTTAGCCACTTGTTGGATCAAAATCTTGCTTGTATCATAGTATGAACTTGTAACTGAAATTTGACACTAAAAAATTTGGCCCAATTTCCGACGGCCACTTCATCGCTATTCTGACACATAGTAGTCGCAAGAGCGACAGTCTAAGGTTGGAAAAAATTTGGTTAGCCATTACATCACAATTCCGATGCTTTGCCATAGTGTCGCAATACCGACACTTTTTTCGACGTTTTTCAAAGTGTCTCTACACTGACATTCTATAAGCGTCGGTCTTTCGACGAAGCAAAACTATCGGTCTTCCGACGATCACCAACTGTCGGTCTTCCGACACTTTTCATGTTTTCAAAAAATTGTCGCAATTCCAACATTATGGCTTCCAATGTTTTAAGAACTGTCACAATTTTGACGAAATATCATCCGACGTCTAGAACATCGTGCATCTGATGCTTATGTAACGTCGCTTTACCGACGAAAGAGTTAAAAATATTTAAAAAACGTCACTCTTCCAACGATTGAGGCGTCAGTATTCCGACGAAAATGTCAAAATATTAAAAAAATACCGTCGCTCTTCCGACGATAAAGGCGTCGGTCTTCTGACGAAAATTTCAAAATATTAAAAAAAATTAGTGTCGCTCTTCCGACGATGAAGGCATCGGTCTTCCAATGAAAATGTCAAAATATTTAAAAAAATACCGTCACTCTTTCGATGATAAAGGTGTCGGTCTTCTGACGAAAATGTCAAAATATTAAAAAAAAATAACATTGAGGGCTCTCAGGAATTAAGAGCCGATGACAGGCATTTTTCAAGACTCACTAGTTTTAAACAAGCCAGAGGCTGTAAGGCTACTATTACTGACAAAAAATACTTGGTCCAACACTTGGACTACATGGCCACTATTTCTCACAACAATGGCATTGTTCAAATAGGAAGAATGACAACATCTGGCCAGAAATCTCCCACAGAACATAATGGTAAAGAGGAAGAGAAATCAAAGGTTGAAAGCTATTAGTGTTAGAAACTATTTACTTCACCCAACAGGGCCATTCAATGCATAAAATCATAATATTTTAACTCTAGTGATAAACATTGATTCATCAATTTACACCAACTGTACCATCTTCTATACCATCCAAATGGAAATTGGATACAAAGAAATATACAACTTTCTTTGTTCTGAATGCTTTTCATTGTTCAAGAATGACATAATATGAATCTCCTAACAAATTACCCTCTTTACCAGGAAGATATCCAACCGTTCTTAAAGTCATGTAAGTCTTATTCAATAACATTAAGTATGTCATTGATCATTCTTTAGCCCAAAGCTTAGAACAGAGTGAATTTGGAAGCACCTCTACCGATCAGGACATGAAATAAAAATGCCTTCAACAGAGGCCTTCAGAATTAACAGTAGCATTCTCCTGTATGCTCTGAAAATAGAGATACCCTCAAAGGTACGATGCAGCAGCACTCTACCAAGGGTCAACTTAATTTACAATAGAATAATGCAACAGAACTCTACGAGCAATCAACTTAGTTTCCAACAGAACATTGATAAATCATAAGACTGAAGTAATACATTGTACAACCTAAATGCTCCATTCCCCTCCAGATTTCTATATGTAGTACATAACATTCAATCTTGGTTAAAAATATATATAAAAAAATCCGCCAAATGTGCTAGTTTTAAGTAAATAGGTGACTTAGCTAATTCAAAAGTTATGTCCAAGCATCAGTAAATAGGAGATAATCTAAGATTTTAATAGATTTTCGCCGCATAAAATATGTCAAAATCCTCTAGCTATATCCCTGGCCTGAGACTGCAATGAAGAGGTCCAAAGTATGGCAACTTCAATAGAACCAAGCCTCAATATAGGGTTGCAGTAGGTCCGAGGGTTTAACTGATTCAAGTCTTAATAAAACGCTACAACACAGAACCGAGCTCTTATTGTATATCTTTGTCCTCCAATAATGACAAACATTAAATTCTCTTGAGCATGGTAATAGAACTAAATTTGTTTACAACAGTCCACAAGATATCCATTCATTTCTAGAAATTCTGCAAGAAGAAAATGAAAGTCATGTGTAACAAAGTATTATGAAAAGACTTCAAGAAACCAGAACTTAGACTGAATATCCTAAAACTGAAGTTGGAAACATCATCTCTCCTAGGTTGTTAATGTTGCAATCCTCTGTTCAACATTGATACAAATGTCGAAAACAAGTTAAAATATGAACCAAATAATAGAATTCAAAGGAAAGACTAGGATGTCACCATTTCTACCTGCTATCCTTGAAAAGAAGGAGAGATTACTTACATGCTTTTGTGTTTTCAAGGTGGACTTGAAGACCATGTTCATCCCAGAATGAGCTCAAAATGTACTTTTGTTTTTGGATTCGTGAAATAGAAGGAAAGTGTTGTCAAAAAATAGTGAAATGGAGATCCCATAGAGGGCCTCCACCTTTACCACCCATGGATTTTGAAATGAGAAACTCTCATCCATAAATATGAAGTCCAAAGAATGTGAGGCATTCGACACCCTTTCTTGACTACTATGTTAATGTATATAATAGACCCTAGATATGATCATTTAAATCTCATATAGGGTCATAATTATAGAGATCGCCAAGCATAGGAGAGGTATACCTTTAGCCTCTCAAATAGTAGGTTTCTTCCAACTATCTGAAAGTCTTAACAGGTGTCCATGGATCAAAAATATACTTACTTTTGCTTCCTCAATAGCATTTGGGAGGATTGAAAAATAGTCAAAAGTGCGGTGATTCCATTTGCAATGACTAAACCTTAAACCTGCAATTTCTTCCTCTCTGCCCATATGGAGATGAATTTGTCTACTCTTCTGGAAAAGAGTTTGAACATGGTGTATCCTAGCATGATAGTCTCGCAATTAATTTATTCAGAGGTTAGGATGTATGCAGGAGGCAGAGGACTTGAGTGACCTACCATACTAAGGAGGAGAGCATGAGTATTGAAACTGGGTATTGCTTCTCCAGTGAACACTTGATTACTTACTGTAATGGGTTTTACATATTAAAATTGTATTCATACAAAGAGAAGCCAAAATAATAGAGATTAAATTTTCTAGATCCAAACACCCAATTTCCATAAAATCAAGAGAAAATTGGGTTAAAACAGTTTAGCAAATTGATATTTCAAAAACTAATGTCAGGAACAAGAACTGTAAGCTACTTAAAACCTAACAAGCACTTTTGAATTGGATGTTCATGGCATGTTGTCTGCCCCATCTTAGTTAGATTGGAATTACACCTTGCAATTTGATAAGAGTTTGTATTGCCCGATGAACAAAATGCAACTTTAATTGCAACAAAAAAAAGGCAATCCTCTTGCAGATTCCATAAAGGTGGTAGTTCTATATGGCCAGGCTTCACTTGAACAAACATGTCTGCCATTACATTTTTAGTTTGCTCTGCCAGACAGAGCTGAGGCAAGGATGAAATGCATGCTCAAGAGTTCAACTTTCAGGGCAAAAACTTGAGAAATTTAAAGAAATTGCACCTAAAATTCTCAGTAACACCTACCTTCATTGGCAATGGCACTTTTGGTACATATAAACAGTAGTAAAAACGAATAGATGAGAAATAAAGGAAGAAAAACTGGACTCAATGCCTAGCTTGGACCTGCAAGATGAGAAATAAAGGCACGTTGACAGGCCATCTCACATAGACCTGTCAGGACAATCCAATTTTATGGAAAACGGCAGCGCAAGCCACACATCTCAACACCCTAACACGTTTATTCCATTTCCCAAGGGTATTGCTTTTTAAAGGAGTTGGACTAACAAAATTCGTTTTTATCAAATGTGCTTGCTCAACTTGTTATCCAGATGCCATAGTTCCAATATTAGTAAAGGAAAAATCCTGCAATATATCTGTATTAAAAAAATGTATATAAGCTTCTAAAATACAGAAGTGGTTGGAATCTAATCTCCTTTAAGGCTAACAATTTTTATTCTCATTCGAAGGGAAAAAATATAATGACAGCTTTTGGTGTTCAAGCAGTCACTTAAGATTCTAGAAGTTTGTACTACTAAAGAAAATACATTCTTTCTGACATAGAGCCTAGGAAAAATTAAAATATTAACACTACAATCAAGCCTTTCAAACATTTATCGGCCTACAAAAAATCATTCAAAGTCTTATGGGTTGTTTTCAGAGGTCGGGATGTACGCAGGAGGCGGAGACACATACAGGGAAAAATATTCTGCCAATACCTTCTTCACTTTAGGAAGCATCAAGCTTATATATGGTAGCATATCCTTTGGCTCTGTTACCAAACAACACATGTTTCCAACAATCTGGGCTGCTTTCTTTTTAGTATCTGCACTTCTTTCCCTAAGACCACGGTGGACTATAGGCACCAACAATGCTAGTGATGGAGCATCAATATTATTGACAAACGTTGTCTGCAATGATGGTAAGAGATAAAGGAATACAAGATGTTGGTAATAAATAAACAACATCAAATCTTGCAAAAAATGGTATAGAAGGCATGGCATGAAACTTTAAAAAATACCTGCAGAAGAATGTCAAGGGAATGCTTTGTGTATTCATTGGGATCTGAGATACTCAAGAGTAATGTTGAAACTAGTGCAGATATTTCAGGGTTCTTGATTACACTGCCAACCTGTTGATGTAGTTAGCACCAGTCAAATAACAATTATTTGAATAGAATAATAAGCAATAAATATTGAACAAAATAGAGACGATTGGAATTGACACTCGGATATAAGGCATGTTACCTGCTGTAAATCCATCTGAGCAGTGGATTGAACCTTTGGGTGTGTGTCTGTTAAAACCTGCAATGTCCATGACAAAGAATTAGATTACTGGACCAAAAGAATAAAATAATTAGGTAAAACAAAGATTGTGATAGTTTAGAACCCTAAGAAATCTCAAAGTTTACTTCAATATTTCTTCATTGATCCAAAACTCAGTCAGTTTAGGAACAATTTTTGGAAGACATTGTGATAGTTGTTGAGGTGCACAGTAAGCCATTGCTCCCAGTAGCTGGACACTTAAATTATGTAATAGAACAATGATCAAAATAGAACAATGATCAAATAGTGCAGGTAATACAAGTTCCAGCTAGGGATCAAAACCCAAACCCTTAATTTAGGCAGATTAGTGCTTGCGTGCACACACAAACAATATTATTCGTCTAGATGTGTATATAAAAATCCCATGAGTTCCATTGGGGAAAATAATTCATTTGAAAACATTTTTGCATGTGCTATAGTTAGAAATATGCAGGACTGTACAAGCACACCAAAAATTTAGCCATACAAAAAATAAGTGTTTATGCCATAACTGTTGTGGTGTTAAAGGATGTCAGTTATATGAAAAAAAACAAGAAAAAAAAAATTTGTTTCAGTTCCACCACGTGTAGTTAAATAATAAAATTTTTCTACATCTCCACCATTTGTTGCATAAGAACAACACTTAAAAAACGCTGCCATGTAAAATAATACAAGATAATTGTATTAATGTCCAACAAATGACCACAAAAGTAGGTAAAAGGGACTAAGATAGCACATCTAGTTCATGTACAAATTAGAAGTGTAAAAGCATCTCCTCGAACAATGCTGAAATCATAAAAATATTAAGGTCTACAAGAAAATAAGAAATTAATTGCTAAATGTCTAGTTATGAGAGAGTGTAAGAGAAGAGAATGTGCACGGACAATAAAGATGATTGAGACGGGAAATCTAAGTGCTCAGTAAAATAGAGAGGACATAGAGGATGTCAAGGCCTGTTGTAGGGACAAACAAGGAGGCTCAGATATGGTCTTGCCCTCAGCTTCATCAACCAATATGAATGGACTGATCCATTGGTGGATGATATCCTACAAGGAGTGACCAATGCTCAAAGGCACCTGCCATATATCATTGGTGGTAACACAAAATGGAGGAATTCAATTTCTTCTAACAGTCAAGGCTGTGGTCATATGGAGTAAAAACCCTTATGGATATGTATCTATCAACAAACACTATAAGATCCAACAGTTAGAAAAATTGGTTGAACATCCATCCAAGGCATGGTTATGATGGGGAAGGCATTGATCATGGGTTCAAATCAAATTAACTGACTCAGAATAGTTGCCCTCTATCCAGATTTGTCAAGGAAGGAGAGGGGATTACCCAAGGATTTCCTTTAAAAACAAAAAGCTATTTCTACTGTAATTGTACAGTACCACAATCAACACTATTCAGCAATTAACCATGTGCTAATCTATAATTCTAAACTCAAACACATATGCATGAAATAAAATATGAAGTTGTGTCAGATTGCATGAGTGAACGTCAGAGAGTTTGGAAGATTCAAATGGATGACCCTCACATAAATCTAGCACACCTCAGGATGAAGCCGTAGCATTCTCACTGTAAGAGGAGGGTCCTGAAGCGGAACGTAGAGTCTTGAAGGGTACACTGTGGGACAAGCTACGTTGTAGAGGCCAGAGTGAAGTAATAATCCCTGCGCTAAACTCAAATACATGAGTCACTAAGAAGTGCAACATGCCAATGGAGTTGTCCCTAAAGAAAACTGAATGGTGATCTTGCACAAGATGCCAACAAGATCTAGAGGATCTAATTTTTAGCATTTTGGAACATGATCTGATTTTTAACGTTTTATATAGTTGTATTATATAGTGTAGCTGAGACATTAAAAGTATCAAATTTTTGTGTGATTATAGACTGCATGATTAATTATATTATTTGGTTGCTCAAACTTAGTTAAGATTGAAACTTTGGGACTAAAATGAATACAATGTTTCCAGGACCAGAAATTAGCCTTATAAATAATTTAGTTTCTGCCAGAGGTATATTTTTCCCAAGAAAAAAAGAGATTGTAAATATGGTTGTAGAGGGCTTGGTTAGTTTATATGATCAATTTTACTGTATGCATCAATACCAAGGCCCAAGAGGTAGAGTAGGAGGCTGTCATAGCCCCAATGTCATTGAAATTTCAAGACTAGGCAAGGTACCAAATTGTTGCGCAACAGAAAAGCATCTCTAACCATTCCATTCTACTCACCATGGACTATCATGGCTAGGAAGAGAAGTCCAAGTCTAAACCTTATTCCTTGGGGAAAAGTAGGTCCATGTTATGTCTGCTCATTTTCATTTACAAATATAAATGCGCTACTGTCCTGTAGCAAGGCCATTAGAGGTACTTACAAGCCACAATAAGGCCACAACTGTCTCCAACAAGAACACATAAAGAAGAAGGCTTACAGGTGGGAGGAAGGGTGGATTTGAGCAGGGATATGTGCCCTAACCAGGGCCGAGTTCTTCAAAAAATACAAATCACATTTTAAGGAATTGGAAGAGAAGTTTGTGGGGAATAGATGTAGGATTGGGTTTGAGTCTTGTGATAGCATTATGTGCTTGATGGTGTGAGGGTCACCTTTGTCTAAAAGACCAAAAAGGGAGGTTGATACAACACTAGTTAGAGGGATTGTTTGGAGAGTCGTTAGGCATAGTGTAGGAGTGTTCCTTAGCAAGTAGCTTCTGGAATTGAATGTGCAGTAGCATAGGGGGTGTCTCCATAAGTAAGGGAAACGTTCATATTGTTGGTTGGTCCATAAGTGTGGTAGGGATAGTTGAGAAGCAACCTCACCCTAGGGTAGTGTTTTCTTCCTTTAAGTGGACAAAAAATAGAAGTAGCCTGTGGGAGAAGTTGATACAATGATGAAGCAATGGGATAAGGGCTAGAAGAGTGCCCTAACTGGTCTTCTAGAAGTGCATAATTCAAGGGCAAGAGGGCAACAACAGAGAGTTGCAGATTTCCTCTTAGATTATGGCTTGAAGGGTGTCCTAGGAGATGACTCCAGGGAAATGGGAAAATCCCCATCTATTGCAAAAGGGATTTCCCGTCCTAAAGAAAAAATATATAATAGAAAAATCATGAAAAGAAAAGGCTCAAATCTCTCTTCAAGACTGGTGACATGGCACAAGGCCACATGGACCACTGTGATTGGTTGACATAACACATTAGAAGAATGATGTTAGCATATAAAATATCTAGGACATGTGGCACTCCATGATAAAGACACATGGTGTGTGGATTTGAGTTTTTCAGGTGGTCAAGTGGGTCAAAAATAGGTGAAATGTGGCACGACTCAGAGATTGACATGTGCCAATTGGTACAAGTGGTAGACAATTGGCATGCTCAAACAACGAGGTGATGCAAGAATGACATGAGGGAGAAAATATCAGAAAAGCCCCAAATCTGGAGAACTAAAGCGCATCACCAACCTGAGATTGACAACTTACATGATGTAACCTATGAAATCGTAAATGGAAAAATCATAGTAACAATAAAGTAACCTATGTAACAATAAATTTGGATTCATCCTGGGAGTGGTAAATGGAGAAATCATAGTGAACAACAAGAAACATGCAGAGTTGCTTACAGTCAAATAGATGAAAAAACACATACAAAAAACCTAGATAATAATCATGAACAAGCTTAATATTGAATTATGAACTGTAAAGGAACTTACAAAATGTGACATTACGAACCCAGTCAAGTGCACAAGCAAAAATATCCTGGACATGACCCTGGTTGACAAGTTGTATTGCTCATGATGAAAGAGGATTTGTACTTGCACTGCTAAGTCAATCAAAATCCATCATTATCTATACAATAAATACAAGTAATTGATGTAGTATTTTTTACTCTAAGATGCATTCTTATGAAAATGTCAAAACATACCCGAATAAGCTCCTCTTCGTTTCAAGAAAAATTTATTGGAGTTGCATGAACTTGGAACAAGCCTCCCATGATCTAAAAGAGTAGCAACTAAGTCAACAGTGACACTTTTTTTGCTACATTGGATCGAGGGAGGTTTGCTCCAAGATTAAATCGCTCCAATAAATTATTCTCTACTAATCAGGGCCAACCATGTGAAGGTGGAAGCTCTTATGGCCCCTCCCCCCCCCCTCACATCACTCTCAATTCCCCAATACCCAATCTATATTTCATTTTTTACTTTCATGAACATAAAAAAAAATATTCAATAACTAATAAAAAAACAATGCAACAAAAAGTACGCAAGGAAACTTTGAAATTAGTGTTTGACATAAAAATAGTATGATAAATGAGTTTTTTATATAACACAAAAAACGTTCCAAGTATGGTAACATTTGTCTTATAATAATACAACATTTTACATTATCAAATTTTCTTTTTCTTCTTCCTATTTCTGAAGCTCCTAATTACATCATCAATATCATCATTCCCTACTCCTGTTTCATGCCTTTCCCGCATTGCTGACCTAGTTTCGTAGTCACGATGTCTGATCTCATCCAGTGACAGGGCATCACCTACAAAAACAGATAATATTAAATTTTAATTGTCGGTTTTTAAATATCATTGAACTAGTTCGGTAATATTAATAAAAAAAATTGCAATGAGATTATTTACCTGGTGCACCAGTTGTCGCCATTGGGACGGTTGCCCTGTCTTCCTCTCTGGTGGTAAGATCCTCAAGGGCAACATTCTCTGTCATTTAAAAAAAAAAACGTTATAAGGACAACCATCAAGGTATAATTAGAAAAAATTATAAGTGGAAATTAATTACCGTCACGGCCCTCACTAATAGTAGCATTGTCGGCCTGGTCCCCACTACAATGATCAGGTTGCACGTGAGGAACATCTACATCTGGATCTACAACTGGGTTATTTGCCTCGTCGGCAATGCTGCTCCCCTGATTTAAACAAATTTGTTAGACATTAAATTTATGGACGAAAACAAACATATTGAAAGGTTAACGTTTTACGTTATCAGGCATTCTCGATCTTGGGACCTTCCCCAAGCTTCTGCGATGTTCAACTACGGCTTGATAGCCGAAATGGAAAGCGATATTTTTATCTTCATTTGTAGTTTCTATTCCGAAGTCATCACCCTACATTACATATGATTGTGTATTTTTAATGTTATTTGATAGTATTACAAAAACATTGGAAGGTGATACAATTAATTATAATATGTTTAGCTACTTACAATTATTGCGGCTAATTTCAAGTAGCCGCCCTCGCCTAGCTTGTGATGGCCCTTTTTTTCAATCCTAGCTTTGGTTTCCTTCGAGGTGTCAAGTAACCTATCATCAAAATATTGAAGTCAGATATGACGTAGCACACTTTTATTTTAGACATAGAGAAAATTAAAGCTATCGAATTAAAGTTGTAATTTACCTTGTGGGTCCAGTTGGCATTTTTCCTTCTTTCTTTGCCCTTTTCTCTTTTTCGTCATGGATGAGTGCTCTCCACTCACTCTCTGTAACTATGAGAGGACGCTCATATCTAGGGTTAAATTTCAATTGCTTCCTATAGGTGTCCCTGGTATATTTCAAATATTTGCTAACTACCCGAGCCACCGTTGTTCTGTCAAATGTGCCCACCCCAAAAAGGGCTTCTAGATAATCTAGAAGTTCTTTTTTCAGGTTGGAATTCTAGGAATTCCACCTTGTGCATATGGTTGGGCCAAAAATTACCAACGCATGGCTCTCAAAAAACCTGTAGAACTAATTGTTTCCTACACAGAAAAAAAGAAAAATATTATCATTAATTTAAAAAGAAAAATCATGATAAAATATGTTTTAGATAGAGTACATGAAATAGTTAAAATATTAAAACTTACCTGGGAGTTGTACGTGCTTTATAGGGAAACCTTCATCGTTCACCAACAACGTGCCATTAATGGTCCCCGTGGAGCTGACACGTGCAGCTCCAGGAAATGCAATAATGTAGTTGGCCATATCAGTCTCATCACTGCCAACACTTTCAATGGTTGGCTGGGTTTCTGCTTGGGTAGGGTGTGTTTCTTGGCTGGCACCTAAAGGAGTAGAAGGTGTACGAGAGGGTTTCTCAGCAATATCTTGCCCTTGTGTCCCACTACCACCAACACCGGGTTCAACAAGTGTCAAATAACGCTACATACAAAAGAAATTTTTGTTAGTTTAGTCAATGTAAAAATTAAAAATCAAACTATCACAATTCATCTCATGCAGAACAAAAAAAATATCCTTTTGATTTTTTATTATTACCTGATATGTTGCTAGCTGGGTCATAAGTTGTTTTATCCTCTCTTCTGTTTCAGGTGTTTGAGGCACGTCTACCAAAGTATCAAATTCCAACCTTGCTTTTCGCGCCTTTTTTCGCAGCAAGAGTAATGGAGATAGGGATGAAGAAAGCTCTTCCTCATACAGGGAATCATCAGGCGTACCATGGCCAGGTGTCTGCATATTCGAACAAAATTGATATTATTTCAATTATGTAAATAACTAAAATACCTGAAGATAGAGAAATGCTGGCACTTTACATGTTCTTCCACTAGCCCCTTTCCGTGATCATCCTGTCTCGGGGTTGTTCCTTTACTGCCCTGATCAGTTTGCCACATTGCAATAAAATTATAAATATAAAAACTTGAAAACAATATCTAACTTGAAAACACAAAATGAAAACTGAAATAATTTCTAATAAGACACCGGAAGACAGAGTTAGAGTTTCAAATATGCCTTGCATTGAATTCAATCTTGGAAACATGTCATTGCACATTAAGGCACCCAAACAAGAGACGAGTTGACAATGAGACTAAACTAGGTTATTTGTAGTGAAATTTTAAAATCTCAAAATGTATATTAATTGTCGAAACAAATCAGCTTCATAATTTTAGTATTATTGAGTCTGTTGTGTATAAATCACAAAAAATTGAAACAAAACACTAGAAAATCAACAACATAATCACATTATGCTATAGCAGTGATCTGAACTCTAAAGTAGACTTTCTACTAGTTTCATTAGTACCATACAAACAGTGGAAATGAACACAAGATACAACCATAGATGTGTAGTTATCCGCAAAACCATCCACCCGCCAACCTTCTCTAGTAACCTACACTAGAAACAGATGTATGGGGTATTTTTATAAGGGGTTCCTCAAAAACATCCGCTAGAGGTTCTTTTCCTTGTAGTGATTCTAGCCTATCACATCCAACCAATTTAAATTAATTGAAACTTTGAAATTCATATAATATACTCTCCATTTTCACAACACAAGCATTTTGACAAAATCCTTTTCAAATTTGACATGTTGACCATGTCATGGGTAGACTTTCCATTTTTTCATCTCAATAGGATGTGTCAGACCTTGAAGGTCATGGTCTAGGTGTCTGCTCTTGCACGATTTCACGAAGTAGCTATTTGCATGAATGCAATGTGTTATGCATGAACCAGAGGTGCGTTGGATATATAGTGGGTGGGCTAGATTTCCTTGGGCATGCAAAAGTGCCAAGGGGATTCACACCAAAATGTATCAAGCATGTTATGCATGATTGGAAGGCTAAATTTTGGTGCAAAAAAGTTAAAGTGGATTTTTGGATAGTGACTTAACATGGCATGATGATGGTAAATGGTGTCAGAGGTAAGCGTGTGACCAAGGAGTTAGCATAGCATAAGATGACATGACATAGTTTGGTGCAATGTGTGTTGAGAAGAAACATGGGTTAGCTTGGTAAGTTAAGTGGGTAAAACAAGTTGGCATGCATGTTATCTTTATAATTTAAGTGGTTGAAATGAGTCAGCACATGGGTTGACAAGGCAATTTATCTGGACCAGTGCATGATGGGAATGGGAAAGCTCATTTTATGTGGAACAATGTGATGGACCAAGGAGTGACATGATTTCATATAGGTACTTGTTGTGAGAGACAAAATGAGAGACAAGGATGATGAAGACCAAAATGCAAGGCATAACACATGTACAAGATAACAAGTGTGAACTCATGTAAAGTGAATTCAAGTAGAACAATAGACCTTAGTGAAAGAAGTTTCAGCGGGTTTTGGAAAGCTGAGATCGTAGTTCAATTTGGGTTTAGTGTTATTGGACATATAATTCTTCATTTTTTTTTCATTTTAATCATTTCTAAATAATAGGAGAAATATGAATAGATAGGTCAACATGAAAGGTCAATTAACCTCTTGAAAGATGAAATCAAGAGTCATATTACCATATTAAATATTGATTCATGTTAATGGAATATGATCCAAGTTTGGAGTTACACCTTTATATGACATGATATCAAATCTTTGGTGGTTCTAATAACTCCATTATTCTCACTAAGACCTGTCTCTCTTCTTGTTTAACATTATTTTCCCATTAGAACTATCTTCATACGTTTTTTCTTCTCATGTGTTCTAACTCCATGTAGAGATAATTATTTGGTATATATTAATTACCTTTTCTTGGGGCTTCTTTAGTGTGCAATGATGCCTAAGGTTCACACAACATTTGAGCTTCAAGAAATAAATGAGATAGAGGTTTGAGCTTGATGTAGTAAAGAATCCTCTTGGAACACCTAGTGGATGTCAACCTCTATATAAATTTTGATACATTAGAGCCACAACATAAAACACATGCAGATTGGGAAGGAGGAAAAACCAAGACCTTATATGAATAAAACTCTATATATGAACCTATATTAATCAACCATCATTCTCATGTGCTTCATTTCGGATACAACTGGTCCCTTATATGACTATAGGTGATTAAAAATCTGTATTTTACTTTGTATTTGGATGAATGATGTAGTTGTTTGGATCTTGGAAAACTCGTGCCTCTTAGAATATGTTGTTGTAGAAAATTTGAGAGTTAAATCAAATGATTTGTGTTGACTGCTTCAGGAAAAGGGTCCAACTATCCTAGAACTTGGCATTATAGACTTGTATTGTAACTTCGTTGGTTGTAATTGAATCAGCTGATTCAATAGAAAATGGATAGGAATGGGCTGACTACTGTTTGTAAGTCGAGATGACAGCTACAGTCATTGTCTATGGGTTTTTTTATAGCATTTTCTTGTCAAAAGGATCCAGTGAAAATTCTTTGAAATTTTCCAGTTTGTTTCCTTGCTATACTTTCAAGAAATTGCAAATTTTTATAAATTTTTGTGAAAATATCTAAGAATTTTGTGCATGAAAATAATTTGGTTTTATAATCCTATTTATTCTCTCGAGCTTATATGTAGGTTAATTACTCTATTTTTAAAAAATTATTGGGTTGAGTCACCTAATCTCCAAGTCATCGACCAACCACCAAAACCTTATATGTAGGTTTATTACTCTGTTTTTTAAAAATTATTGGGTTGAGTCACCTAATCTCCAAGTCGTCGACCAACCACCAAAATTCCACCAAGGATCAAATATTACCAACTAGCAACAACCAAGTCACAAGGTTACCAACTAGCAGCTACCAAGTCACAAGCCAACACACAAGGCACTAAGAGGAGGAGCCCACAAGGGGAATTATATCTTTGCACAATGCGTTGAAAGGAATTGTGGGGAAAAAAATATAAAGAATATATTATTGTGTTGTTGTGCAAATGTGGTATAAATATTTTTGGGTGCAAATGAAAATTTATAGAGATTGCCTTGAATGTCATATATTCTGAATGATTATTAATCCTTGTGGTATGTATATCAAATGTTAAATCATGTGTGTTAATCCAAGCCACGCTAAGTACCCAGGAAATTTCATGATTTCATTGTCTACCAAGTCACAAGCAAAACTAAGAGGAGGAGCCCAAAAGGGGAATTACATCTTTGCACAATGCATTGAAAGGAATTGGGAATTAATCTATTGAAATGAATTAATGAGTAGATTAGTTAGAAAAGTGCAGATTTCAAGGCAATGAATCACCACTCATTAAGAGAAAATGGCAGATCAATTTTAGGTAGTGGAACCCACTAAATAAACACCATTATTTTCACCAAAAGACCTATATTTTCCGATTAGACCTATCTTAATACGTTTTTTGTTCCCCTGTGTTCTAACTCCATGTAGAGATAATTATTTGGTATCTATTAATTACCTTTGCTCGGGGCTTCTTTAGTGTGCAATGATGCCTAAGGTTCACACAACATTTGAGCTTCAAGAAATAAATGAGATAGAGGTTTGAGCTTGATGTAGTAAAGATTCCTCTTGGAACACCTAGTGGATGTCAACCTCTATATAAATTTTGATACATTAGAGCCACAACATAAAACACATGCAGATCGAGAAGGAGGAAAAACCAAAACCTTATATGAAGAAAAATCTATATATGACCCTATATTAATCAACCATCATTCTCATGTGCTTCATTTCGGATACAATTGGTCCCTTATATGACTATAGGTGATTAAAACTCTATATTTAACTCTGTATTTGGATGAATGATGTAGTTGTTTGGACCTTGGAAAACCCGTGCCTCTTAGAATATGTTGTTGTAGAAAAATTGAGAGTTAAATCAAATGATTTGTGTTGACTGCTTCACAACAATATCAATCGATCAACGAACTTTTTAGTAACATAGATGTCATGATCTATAATGAGGTGGAGGAGGAAGTGTAGAAGTGAGAGTGTAAATGGCCATGAATAATTGTTAGTGATCCTCAATTTGGATATGGACAACTTTGTTGTGGTATTCAAGAAAGCAATGAATGATTGGGAGACTGCTATTAAAGAAATTGTAAAATATACAAGTGTTATAAAGTGGCAAGGTTGCCCTGCCCAGGATACTCTGGAAAAATACAAAGGTGATCGAAGCTAAAAAATAATGTGTGTGAGGCTAAGCGCTACATCACCTGACTAGCTTGTTCAGGGCTTCTCCTCCATAGGTCAAATATAACAAGGCTTGTTGGTTTCCCTTCATTCCATGTTTTCAGCTAGAGTCAAGAACTAAACTCTTGAAACCTTGAAACCCTCCTCTTTTCTTAATTTGAATAACTCTTGCTTTAGGAAAAGGGTCCAACTATCCTAGAACTTGGCATTATAGACTTGTATTGTAACTTCGTCGGTTGTAATTGAATCAGCTGATTCAATAGAAAATGGATAGGAATGGGCTAACTATTGTTTGTAAGTCGATACGACAGCTACAATCATTGTCTGTGGGTTTTTTTTGTAGCATTGTCTTGTCAAAAGGATCCAGTGAAAATTCTTTGAAATTTTCCAGTTTGTTTCCTTGTTATACTTTCAAGAAATTGCAATTTTTTATAACATTCGGGACATTACAGCTAAAGGATTGGTGTATGCTTACCATTTTGGTGGTCGAACCAACGGGTCCCCTGCTAAACCCCTGAACCTGCTAAACCCTCGAACCAACGAATAGCTGACCGGTTGAACAAACAGTCAAACTCTTAGCACCATTGCAGAGATAATGAAATTGATTAGGTGAGAATCGAACTCTCAGCGTCATTGCAGAGATAATGAAATCGATTCTGTAAGAATTTTTGTAAAAAGGGTGCGTGGGTAATGAAATGGATTGGTAAGAATTTTTGGAAAAAGGGCGCGTGGGTAAGGTTATTAGGCTAATTTGTTGGAATTTAAAAAAAATAGGCTAAGCTAGGGATCTTTAGTCATGTATTAATGTTATCAATTGATTAATTATGATTAATCATGTATTAATGATATCAATTGATTAATTAGGGGTCTTTAATCATGTATCAATTGATTAATTATGAATTAGTAAATTTAATTAAAATTTACTATTTAGTCTAAAAACACATGGTAATAATGGCATTACCCACAAACACATGATACCCTCATAACCTAGTATATCCATACCTTCTCTATCCATAACCTAGTTCTTGTTAAAGATGCCCTTAGTCTCCATTATCAGTGGAGAAAATATGAATGCATGTTCAAAGCATTAATTTCTAAAATAGGAAGACTATATTATTTCTTTGGACTAGAATGGACAGATGCAAAGATGAAATAGTTTCCCATTTCAAAATGAATCCTTTTATTTTTGTGCCACTCATGGATGACTCAAATCAGAAATCAGTTACCCCAGGAATGTTTCTATTACTTGATCAAGTTTACTGGAGAGATCCAACTAGCTGTCGTGATCTGTTAACAAAGGGAGTACTATCTTCTGCTAAGATTCATGTCATTGATCAGATGGCCTTTCAGCCTTGTGCCAGATCTATCCAAATCGTCATAGATTTTTTGTAAATGAATGATGTGTACAAACAAGCCCTCATTTTTATGGTCATCTTAGGATATTGAAGCACTTGGCAAGTATTGTGTTACCATCAAAAGTGTATGACGAGGTTATGCAAGTATTTTACCTATGGGTCGAGGATATTGAATCTAAGAGGGTGTACTACAATTTTGTTGTAATATGATATACACACAGTGCTTGATTCTGTAGCTTTTTGGTGATTTCATGTGCAACACTTGCACTTTTAATTCATTCAATAGCATCCCATAATATTGTAAACAAGATACTTTGGACCTTTTGTGTTTATCTTGGAGCAGTTACAGTCAGCCAGTGGGAAGTTATTTCTAGGAAAAGTAGCTACTCGGGCGGTCACAACTTAGCAAAACTGATACGGGCGCCCTCGAACGAAACGGCACGAATCGAACGCGCCCGATCGGGCGACCTCGTACAGCGCGACATGGTGCGCCTGATCGAACGAATATGTCACAAGGGAGCAAATAGAAAATGGGCCGCCCAAACATACTACACAAGGCACTCGATCTGTCACAACTTAGCAAAACTGATACAAGCGCCCTCGAACAAAATGGCCCGAACCGAACGTGCCCGGTCGGGCGACCTCACACGGCATGACACCGCACGCCCAACTGAACGATGCCACAAGGGAGCAAACGAAAAATGGGCCCTGATCTGTCACAACTTAGAAAAACTGATATGGGTGCCCTCGAACGAAACGGCCCGACCTAAATGCGCCCGGTCAGGCGACCTCTCACGGCGCGACACCGTGTGCCCAACCAAACGAGGCCACAAGGGAGAAAACGGAAAATGGGCCACCCAAATGTGCACAAGGCACTCGGGCTATCACAACTTAGCAAAACTAATACGGGTGCCCTCGAACGAAACGACCCAACCCGAATGCGCCCGGTTGGGTAACCTCACATGGCGTGACATGACACGCCCGACCGAACGAATATGCCACAAGGGAGAAAACAGAAAATGGGCCACACGAACGTGCACAAGGCACCCAGGTGGTCACAACTTAGCAAAAGTGATACGGGCACCCTCGAACAAAATAGCCCGAACCGAACGTGCCCGGTCAGGCGACCTCGCACGGCATGACACCGTGCGCCCAACAGAATGAATATGCCATAAGGGATCAAACAAAAAATGGGCCGCCTGAACGTACTACACAAGGCACCCAATCTGTCACAACTTAGCAAAACTGATACGGGCGCCCTCGAACGAAACGACTCAACTCGAACGTGCCCGGTCGGGCGACCTCACACGGCGTGACACGACGCGTCTGACCGAACGAATATGCCACAAGGGATAAAATAGCAAACGGGCCGCCCGAACGTGCATAAGGCACCCGGGCAATCACAACTTAGAAAAACTGATACGGGTGCCCTAAAAAAAAACGGCTCCAACCGAACGTGCTCGGTCGAGCGACCTCGCATGGTGCGACACCGCGCGCCCAACTGAATTACGATGCCACAATGGAGAAAACAGAAAATGGGTTGCCCGAATGTGCACAAGGCACCCGTGCTTTCACAACTTAGCAAAACTGATATGGGCGCCCTCGAACAAAACGGCCCTACCTGAACGTGCCCGGTTGAGCGACCTCACACGGCATGACACGACGCGCTTGACCGAACGAATATGCCACAAGGGAGCAAATAGAAAACAGGTTGCCCGAACATGCACAAGGCACCCGGGCGATCACAACTTAGCAAAACTGATACGGGCACCCTTGAACAAAATGGCTCAAACCGAACGCGCTCAGGTATCATACGAGAGAAGTAAGCAATTGGAAAAATTGAGATCAAAAGCAGTGAAGTTATAAGCTGAAAAGCAGCTTACCCCAGAGATGGATAAGATAAAACTTGAAAACATATTGGTCAATTTCCTTGACCCTTTATTGGTTGTTTAGAAGGAGTATGAACATTACACCACCGTTAATTATATCAAGGTAACTGGCCCCTAGCAGATCAAGGGCTACAAGTTGTAGTTTTCATCTAAACATCAACATACCACAACCATGCTTACAACCAGAAGCCTTCTCACATTCATGATCTGATTATATAGTGAATTAGATAGAAGTAAAAAAACAATTACTTCTTCAAAGCTAATTCGAATTTGGAGGGCTTAGGGGTTAAGGGTTTAGAGTTTTAATATGGTTTAGGGGGTTAAATGGGTTAGGGGTTGAGGGGTTATAGGTTTATGGTTTAGGGGGTTAAATGGGTTAGGGGTTTAGAGGTTTATGGTTTAGGGGGTTAAATGGGTTAGGGGTTAAGGGGTTATAGGTTTAGGGTTTAGGGGGTTAAATGGGTTAGGGGTTTAGGGGGTTAGCCATTGCTTTACATTTATTGATGACCTGATCTATTGCAATAAAATTACCAAATGTATGTTCAATCTCCAGTTTCAAACTCAGCCACAATGTTGTCACACAATTTAAGTCCATCTAATGGCCATCTAATGAAGTCTTAATAACCAGACTGCACCTCATGACTACTCCAGAAAATCTTAAGTTCGAGTGTCCCACAATCATGAGAAATTTGGCTCTTATACTCTTGCTCCACCTGAATGTGTCCTGGAAATACCCTTATTTATTGCAAAAACATCCTAATTTTGTTGACCTTGTCCCTTAACAGACCAAGGAAACATATGTGACTGAGAGGAATGGAAAGCACTACAAAGTTGAAGAGAGTACAAAAGACTAAGATGGTTTAAAGGATAAGCTAGAATTAGAATGTAGCAGTGTTGAAACAACTAAAAGTTGTCCCAAACAAATAGTTTATAATGCGAAACCTTATTTTTTACTATTCAAGCAAGTCTACATTCATGTGAGAGAAAGAAGAGGCCAAGCGACTGATAGGCATAGCCTGGAAGAATATAGGGTATGGTTCCCTCTTTTTGATGAAATATTTGATCTACATTTTGTCTATCGAATATTAATCATTTTAACCTTTCCAACAAGGAAGAATTAACCCAATCGTAGGTCCCAATATGTCATGATATATATTAAATGTAGATATATATGAGAAGGAATAATTATAAAGACATAGATTGATAGATCAGGTGGCGAGACAAGGGGAGTCACAATGGAGAGATGGAGATAAACTAAAGGAGAGGGGAGAGAAGGAATGGATCAGCTGAGAGAGAGAGAGAGGGAGAGGAGTGAGAGAGGTAGAGAAGGGTAAGAGAGGGAGATAGTGACAACATAAGAAGCTTACCCCAGAGATGGATAAGATAAAACTTGACAACATATTGGTCAATTTCCTTGACCCTTTATTGGTTATTCAGAAGGAGTATGAATACACCAATATCGTTAATATCAAGGTAACCGGCCCCTAGCAGATCAAGTGGTTAAGGGGTATACGGGTTAGATGTTTGGAGTTTAAGGGGTTAATTAATCATGGGTTAGGGTTAATGCATGCACGCGCCCGACCAAACGATGCCACAAGGGAAAAAATGGCAAACGGGCTGCCCGAACGTGCACAAGGCACTTGGGCGGTCACAACTTAGCAAAACTGATACGGGCGCCCTCGAACGAAACGACCTGAATCGAACGCACTCGGTCGGGCGACCTCGCACGGCGCGCCCGAACGAATGATGCCACAAGGGAGCAAACGAAAAATGGGCCACTCGAACATGCACAAGGCACTCGGGAAGTCACAACTTAGCAAAACTGATACAAGCGCCCTCGAACAAAACGGCCCGAACCGAACGCGCCCGTTCGGGCGACCTTGCATAGCACACCCGACCGAACGATGCCACAAGGGAGAAAACAGAAAACAGGCTACCCAAACTTGCACAAGGCACCCGAGTGGTCACAACTTAGCAAAACTGATCCGGGCGCCCTCGAACAAAATGGCCCAACCTGAACGTGCTGCGATCGGGCGACCTCACATGGCGTGACACGACGTGCCTGACCGAATGATGCCATAGGGGAGAAAATGGAAAACGGGTCGCCTGAACATGTACACGGCACTCGAGTGGTCACAACTTAGCAAAACTGATATGGGTGCCCTCGAATGAAACGACCTGACCCGAACACGCCCGGTCGGGCAACCTCGCACGGCGCGACACGATGCGCCCGAACGAACGATGCCACAAGGGAGAAAATAGCAAATGGGACGCCTGAACGTGCACAAGGCACCCGGGCGGTCACAACTTAGCAAAACTGATATGGGCGCCATCGAACAAAACGGCCTGAACCGAATGCGCCCGTTCGGGCAACCTCGCACGGAGCGACACACCGCACCTGACCAAACGATGCCACAAGGGAGAAAATGACAAAAGGGCCGCCTGAACTTGCACAAGGCACTCGAGCAGTCACAACTTAGAAAAACTAATACGAGCACCCTCGAACAAAACGACCCGACCTGAACGCGCCCGGTCAAACGACCTCACACAGCGCGACACGACAAGCCTGACCGAACGAATATGCCACAAGGGAACAAACAGAAAATGGGTTTCCCGAATGTGCATAAGGCACCCACGCGGTCACAACTTAGCAAAACTGATACAGGCACCCTCGAACAAAATGGCCTGACCCGAACGCGCTCGGTTGGGCGACCTCACATGGCACGACACGACGCGCCTGACCGAACGAATATGCCACAAGGGAGCAAACAGAAAATGGGACTCCTAAACGTGCATAAAGCACCCAGGTAGTCACAACTTAGCAAAACTGATATGGGCACCCTCGAACAAAATAGCCCGACCTGAACACGCCCCGTTGGGCCACCTCACATGGCATGACACGACGCGCCTGACCGAACGATGCCACAAGGGAGAAAATGGCAAACAGGCCGCCCGAATTACGTGCACAAGGCACTTCGGTGATCACAACTTAGAAACACTGATACGGGCGCCCTCGAACGAAACAGCCCGAACCGAACGTGCTCGGTCGGGCGACCTCAAACGGCGCGACACAGGGCTCTCGACCGAACGATGCCACAAGGGAGAAAACGGCAAACAGGATGCCCGAACATGCATAAGGCACCCGGGCAGTCACAAGTTAGCAAAACTGATACAGGCACCCTTGAACAAAATGGCCCGAACTGAACGTGCCCTGTTGGGTGACCTCGCACAACGCGACATGGCATGATCGACCTAACAATGCCACAAGGGAGAAAATGGAAAACGGGCTGCCTGAATGTGCACAAGGCACCCGGGCGGTCACAACTTATCAAAACTGATATGAAAGCCCTCGAACGAAATGGCCTGACCCGAACATGCCCGGTCAGGCCACCTCACATGGTGCAACATGGCGCGCCTGACCGAACGATGCCACAAGGGTGAAAATGGCAAACAGGCCACCCAAATTACGTGCACAAGGCACTTGGGCGGTCACAACTTAGCAAAACTGATACGTGCGCCCTCGAACGAAATGGCTCGAACCGAACACGCCCGGTCGGGCGACCTCACACGGCGCGACATGATGCGCCTGACCGAACAAATATGCCACAAGGGAGAAAACATAAAATGGGCCACCGGAATGTGCATAAGGCACCCAGGTGGTCACAACTTAGCAAAACTAATATGGGCACCCTCGAACAAAATGGCCCAACCCGAATGCGCCTGGTCGGGCCAACTCACATGGCGCGACACGGCGCACCCGACTGAACGATGCCACAAGGGAGAAAACGGTAAACAGGCCACTTGAATTACGTGCACAAGGCACTAGGGTGGTCACAACTTAGCAAAACTGATACGGGCACCCTCGAACGAAAAGGCCCGAACCGAACATGCTCGGTCGGGCGACCTCAAACAGCACGACATAGCGCACCCAACAAAACAATGCCACAAGGGAGCAAATGGAAAACGGGTTGTCCGAACATGCACAAGGCACCTGGGCGGTCACAAGTTAGCAAAACTGATACGGGCGCCCTCGAACAAAACGGCCCAAACCGAACGTACCCGGTTGGGTGACCTCGCATGGCGCGACACGGCACACCCGACCGAACGATGCCACAAGGGAGAAAATGACAAACGGGCTGCTCGAACGAGCACAAGGCACTCGGCTGGTCACAACTTAGCAAAACTGATACGGGAGCCCTCAAACGAAACAACCTGACCCAAACGCGCCTGGTCAGGTGACTTCACATGGCGCGACACGGCGCGCCCTACCGAATGATGCCACAAGGGAGAAAATGGCAAACGGGCCGCCCGAACGTGCATACGGCACTCGGGCGGTCACAACTTAGAAAAACTGATACGGACGCCCTAGAATGAAACGACCTGACCCGAACGCACCCGGTCGGGGGACCTCGCACGACACGACACGATGTGCCCGACCGAACGATGCCATAAGAGAGCAAATAGAAAACGAGCCGCCCGAACATGCACAAGGCACCCGAGCGATCACAACTTAGCAAAACAAATACGGGCACCCTCAGACAAAACGGCCTGAACCGAACATGCCCGGTTAGGTGACCTCGCACGGCGCAACACGATGCGCCCGACTGAACGATGCCACAAGGAAGAAAACAGCAAACAGGTCACCCGAACTTGCACAAGGCACCCAGGCAGTCACAACTTAGCAAAACTGATACGGGCACCCTCGAACGAAATGGCCCGACCTGAACACGCCCGGTCGAGCAACCTCACACGACGCGCCTGGTCGAACGAATATGCCACAAGGGAGCAAACAAAAAACGGGCCGCCCGAACGTGCATAAGGCACCTAGGTGGTCACAACTTAGCAAATCTGATACGGGCACTCTCGAACAAAATGGCCCAACCCGAACGCGCCCGGACGGCCCACCTCACATGGCGCGACACGGCGCGCCCGAATGAATGATGCCACAAGGGAGAAAATGGAAAACAGGCCACCCGAATTATGTGCACAAGGCACTCAGGTGGTCACAACTTAGTAAAACTGATAAGGGCACCCTCGAATGAAACGGCCCGAACCGAACGCGCCCAGTCGGGTGACCTCGCACGGCGCGACACGGCACGCTCGACCGAACGATGCCATAGGGGAGCAAACGGAAAACGGGCTGCCCAAACATGCACAAGGCACCCGAGTGGTCACAAGTTAGCAAAACTGATATGGGCGCCCTCGAGAAAAACGGCCCAAACCGAACGCGCCCGGTTGGGTGATCTCGCACGGTGCGACACGGCGCGCCCGACCGAACGATGCCACAAGGGAGAAAATGGAAAACGGGTCACTCAATCATGCACAAGGCACCTGGGCAATCACAACTTAGCAAAACTGATACGGGAGCCCTCGAACGAAACGGCCCAACCCAAACGCGCCCTGTCAGGCGACCTCACATGGCGCGACACGATGCGCCTGACCGAACGAATATGCCACAAGGGAGAAAACAGAAAATGGGACGCTCGAACGTGCACAAGGCACCTGGGCGATCAGAACTTAGCAAAATTGATATAGGTGCCCTCGAACAAAACGGCCCGACCCGAACACGCCCGGTCAGGCGACCTCACATGGCGCGATACGGCGCGCTCTACTGAACGATGCCACAAGGGATAAAATGGCAAACATGCCACCCAAACTTGCACATGGCACTCGGGCGGTCACAACTTAGCAAAAAAAAAACGGGCGCCCTCGAATGAAACAACCTGACCCGAATGTGCCCGATCGGGTGACCTCGCACGACGCGACATGATGCATATGACCGAACGATGCCACAAGAGAGAAAACAACAAACAGGCAGCTCGAACGTGCACAAGGCACCGTGGCGGTCACAACCTAGCAAAACTGATATGGGCGCCCTTGAAAGAAACGACCCGAACTGAACGCGCCCAGTCGAGCAACCTCACACGACATGACACTGCGCGCCTAACCGAACGAATATGCCACAAGGGAAAAAACAGAAAATGGGCCACCCGAACGTGTATAAGGCACCCAGGCGGTCACAACTTAGCAAAACTGATACGGGCACCCTCGAACAAAATGGCCCAACCCGAACGCGCTCGGTCGGGCCACCTCACATGGCGTGCCTGACCGAACGATGCCACAAGGGAGCAAATGGTAAACGGGTCGCCCGAACATGGACAAGGCACTGGGTGGTCACAACTTAGAAAAACTGATACAGGTTCCCTCAAACAAAATGGCTCGAACCGAACGTGCCCGGTCAGGTGACCTCGCACGTCGCGACACGGTGCACTCGACCGAACGCTGCCACAAGAGAGAAAATGGAAAACGGGCTGCCCGAACATGCACAAGGCACCCGGGTGGTCACAAGTTAGCAAAACTGATACGGGTGCCCTCGAACAAAATGGCTCGAACTGAATGCACCTGGTTGGGCGATCTCGCATGGCGTGACACGGCGCGGTCGACCGAACGATGCCACAAGGGAGAAAATGGAAAACGGGTCGCCCAAACGTGCACAAGGCACCTGGGCAGTCACAACTTAGCAAAACTGATACAGGAGCCCTCGAACGAAACGGCCCGACCCAAACACGCTTGGTCGGGCGACCTCACATGGCATGACACGATGCGCCTAACCGAACGAATATGCCACAAGGGAGCAAACAGAAAATGGGCCGCCTGAACGTGCAAAAGGCACCCGGGTGGTCACAACTTAGCAAAACTGATACAGTTTCCCTCGAACAAAACGACTCGACCCAAACGCGCTTGGTTGGGCGACCTCACATGGCACGACTGACAGAACGATGCCATAAGGGAGCAAATGGAAAACGGGCTGCCCAAACGTGCACATGGTACTCGGGTGGTCACAACTTAGCAAAACTGATACAGGCACCCTCGAATGAAACGACCTGACTCGAACGCGCCTAGTTGGGCGACCTCGCACGACGCAACACGATGTGCCCGACCGAATGATGCCACAAGGGAGAAAATAGCAAACGGGCCACCCGAATGTGCACAAGGCACCTTGGTAGTCACAACCAAGCAAAACTGATGCGGGCGCCCTTGAAATAAATGACCCCAACTGAACGCGTCCAGTCGGGTGACCTCACACGACGCGACACCGCGCGCTCGACAGAATGATGCCATAAGGGAGCAAACGGAAAATGGGCCGCCCGAATGTGCACAAGGCACTTGGGCGGTCACAACTTAGAAAAACTGATACGAGCGCCCTCGAACGTGCCTGATTGGGCGACCTCACACGGCGCAACACGACACGTCTGACTGAACGAATATGCCACAAGGGATCAAACGTCAAACGGGCCTATGATGTATGACTGTGGGTGAAGCCACCTGATGGTGTATGACTGCGGGTGTTTTCTGGTCGGTAGGCCTAGCTGATTCACAACCTCTGCTGAAATGAGGTTCTTTTAGCTCTTTTTTTCGACAATGAACTGCAGCGAAGAACCCTTCACCCACATCTATGAGTGGAAGAGGCGATCCCCCTCCTCTGGATCTTCGGGCTCATCCTTATGGATCTTGGTGGTGGTAACAGTGGCACTGGGCTCTGCATCAATCATATGCTTCCCTTTGTCATTCCCCTTATCGGGTTCTGACTTAGAAACAGAGCATGCATCTTGTTAGCACTCATTTTTTCACCCTCGAAAGTTGTCTTTCATGATCTTTTTTTGGCTATGATTCCTTATGCCTTCACTATATTCACCATTTTCCGTCGTTATCATATACCTCGATTTTTCTAAAAATCCCTAAATTACCCCAATCTAGCCATTTGCATGCTAGAATATATAAAATCCTATTTTTCCTAAACTACCTTAATGATTGTCCTATCTATTTCCCTCTTTTTCCATTTTTGTAAAAAATCTCAAAATGCCCTAATCCTGTCATATTCTAGCTTATTTTATTGGGAAAATAAAAAAGTGTATATCAATTTTATATTTAATATAAAATTGTTCGTATTCTAGCTTATTTTATTGGGCAAATAAAAAAGTGTATATCAATTTTATATTTAATATAAATTTGTTTATATTTTTAATAAAATTGTGGGCTTTTTACAAATTGTTTATATTTTTAATAAAATTGTGGGCTTTTTACAAATTTTTTATATTTTTAATAAAATTGTGGGCTTTTTACTCCGTCAAGCCCCTGGCTCAACCCAAGCACCTACACTAATCACCACAGGACCGAGGCCGAGAACCACAAGCTAAACCACAACCAAATCCAAGTCATGAGGGGAGGGGCCGAGTGCATGCGCAAAGTCCCAATTGATTGTATGAGTGTGCATAGCCTTTGGCTTGTAGTAAAAACATGTAAAACCTCAACACGTATATAAACACCAATATCTCTTATACGCCCGGCGAATGTGGGATTTTCCCACCAAACACCTTTGCCACCAACTGTTGCAAGAGTGACACTTTGCCACCAACCGTCGCAAGAGCGAAACTTTGCCTCCAAATGTCACAATAGCGACACCTTGTCTCTGTAACGTTTTAAGAGCTACACATTTCCCCAAACCATCGTAATAACGACGCCTTCCTCCTCGAAACGTCGCAATTGTGACACCTTCTCTAAGTGTCGCAATAACGACATATTTCAGCAATCCGTCGCAATTACGAAACTTTTTTGGAAACGTCACAAGACCGACACTTACCTCGAAGTGTCACAATACCGACACTTGTCTCCAAACGTCGGTATAGCGACACTTTGTGGTGGGATTTGAAAAATTGATAAAATTTGGGGAAATTTCCGACATTTTGTCAAAAGTGTCGGAACTAAAGTGTCAGAATTTCCGCCAAATGTACTAGTGTGATGACGAAAATCTTCTTGTTGTTGCTTTAACTTTGTATTCCATTCAACTGCCTCTTTAATAAATTTCTCTGTTTGAGGTTGAATTTTCAATTTATCCATAGTTGCTTCTATCTGTGTTTCCTTTTCTAAAATTTGTACCTAGTGCTGCAACTTTAATCTATGAAAGTCCTTTTGGAATTGTAACATCTTCATTTCAATATGCTTGCTCGAATTAAACTTTTCCTGTTCTAGTAGATTCTCCAACTCTTGAACGTTTTCTTCATGTTGTTTGAGAAGAAGCTTGACTACTTCTGCTTTGTCAATGGTAGAAGTTGCATATGCTCCAACAAACTGCGATAGTATATTGAGATGTTCAGTAGGATTAGCACAAGATTCCTTCCATACAACATACACTGATTCGTTGTCAACGACAGTTATTGATTCATCGATCCTTATTCTTTTTCTTCTCTTAGATAAACCTTTGTGGCTTGGGCTGCAGAAAACATCTAATGGGGGGATTTCTTCAATATTCAAAATGATTTCCTGTGTTGGGTAGGCTAGAATAATCTCTTGATCCTGATCTTTTGGTACTTTTTGAAGTGGCATTACAGTTTCCACTAAATTATGGATCTGCTCTGGAGTTTGGAAACTTGTTGATTCATTAGCATTAGGTTTTGGTGGTGGTGGTCTTTCTAGTGCTTTAGAAAAATTCTCCCATTCTTTCTTTAAATCCTTTGCTTGAGGTTTCTCTGTCTACTCAGGTGCATTCTGCATATGTTGAACTTATTTAGAAGATGATTCAGCTCCATTAATTTCTCCTTCAGTTTGCATCTCAATTTCTTTAATCGCTTTCTAAATTATTTTCTCAGGACTCTCATTCCTACTTTCGGATTCATTGTCAGAGTGATTTGAATTTTGAGAGTGGTGTTGTGATTGTTCTGACTCTTGATTTGATTTTTCCTTAGATTCATCTCCTGACATGTCCTTAGCCTCATCATCTAAACTAATGCTAGAAGTTGGTCTTTTGACATCTTCAATAAATAACAGGTCGAAAGGAACTATTTCTAGTCTATTGCTTCTATATGCTTAAAAAGCTTCAAATTTTTCTTTATTGATTTTATTACATGAAATTTTCAACACATCTATAAACTTTTCTACACCCTTGAATAAATCATCAAACATGTCCTTCTCATTCATGAAAGGTTTGAGTTTAAGATTATTGGTAAACTTTTGAACCACATCATTAGGATCATATTGTCTCTTTGGCATCGAAGAAAAATTTAATGAAGTGATATTTGAAATCTTTGTGGCTACATGACCAATGTCAAAATGGGAAAAAGTGTGACACCATACTGAGAAAGTAGGCCAGATATCTTTTTTGGAATCTCTGAGTTGTTTGGTCACACCCCTGACTAAATTTTGATAAGAAAACTCTCTGGCTAAAAGCTTATCAGGAAAATAATAAGGTAAAACATGGGGGGAAGAATAACTCCCAAAAACTTTGATATAAGTGAAATTTTCTTCATCAAACCATCTAGAAACTGGTAAAATATTTGTGCTAGCTTCCTTAGAAATCCTAGGGGCTCTTTCATTAAAGATGATCTGATGGATGGGAAACATAAATCCATTACAAATTTTATATAAATGCATATGAAACTTAGATTCCCATAGTTCTTTATGGTAAATATGAATTGGAGTGGGGCCCTGGCTTGTCCATTTCCATCCCATGATAGGAAATCTTGAACAAAAGAAAATTGCATCCATGAGTAAGCACTCATGTAGAAGGGAGGTATTGTCCTAGTGGAATAGACTTTATTACGGTCTATAATGCATTATGGTTTTAGCCAGATTATCAAAAAAAATGGTTTCCCAATTCATAATAAAGGTATTGACGATTGCGTCAATGAAAGGAACCCATTTTATGGAAAATATAGTGGCATCTGGTTTAGCGAATAACCTACATAGCATTCCAGCTGCATAAGGGGAGGGTAACTGTGCTATCAGGTACATACTAAGTTGATCCCTCTTTATCTTGCCTTAGCCTTCTTTCCATCCCTTTATCACTTTCATGAGGTATGTATTCTTCTTTGTAAAGCTTTGGACAAAATCTTTATCACAATTCTTCTATGGCATGGGCAAGTAATACATTATCCGTAAATCCTCTGCAGTGAAGAAACTAATATTCTCCAGCTTAGAATTTTTGAATGATCTGTCTTCTATGTTAAGGTTTTCAATGACCCACTTTACCATATTTGTGTATGGTAAAATATTCGGCCTTGTCATTATTCCATGAAGAAACGAACATGCAACTTCAATGTAAGACGGGTCTGATGAAACTGTCCCATCTGTTGTTATTGTTTTCACTAATTCTCTTAGTTTTTCTCCCTCAAACATGTTGTACATTGCATCCTTTGAAGAACTCCCACAATCCTTGTTGCACGTTGTGTCTGAGAACAATGGAGGCATGTTTGTGTCTTCTGTAGTGGACGTTTGGGAAATGGCCTTTCATTTCTTTGTCATTCCAGTTATTCTTACTTCATTAGGTGGTTTCCTAAATTTAGGTGAAACAAGTAAATTTAGATCTGAGATAAATAGAGAGAAGGATAGAGAATAGATTTAAAACATCATAATCAAAATTCGGTGCTCTAAAATTAACACACGCTTCAAGTAGATATCAATCTTTTGAACCTTGCACCCATTAAATGTCGTTAATAACCCATAACTCTTTCTATAAAATCTCTTACACATCTTATGCAATATGTCTAATCTAACGATCAAAGACATTAGATCTTATAGCGGATTGATTATATAAGAATAATTTCACGCACTTGAATAATAAGTGTTTATATCGCACATCACAACTTTTAACAGATACCAATAGTTATTTTTTCGCCGCCGATGAATCTTGTGAAATGCGATCTGCGCAAATCGCACATCACAATTTATTTCGTTGTATAAAAATTTTCATTTGGTTTCTCGTTGCGAAACATGAAGTGTGCTAAAGACTCACGTTGTTGCATTTTATCAGAATTTTGGATACTTTTAATTGTTCTTTTATTGTTTCTTCGGGTCTGACTCATCGCAACTTTTAACGAAATGTTATAAGTTTGTTCTTTTAAAAAGGTGCGACGTGATTTCTCTTTTAAAGGGAATTTTAAGCTTTTTCAATGGGGATTTTATTTAATTCCAAAAGGTTTGAAGCGCATATCACAATTCGAAAAAATTATATGTGTTTTAACTTAATTGGCTTGTAATTTATGCGATTTGCGGTGAGCGCTTTGAAATCAAAGCGGAAAGGAAAAAAACCTTTATTCCTAAAGTTTTAAGACTTACGCTAAAAATAAAATCATGCTCATAACTTTCTATTTATTTTTTAAAGGGTCCCTATTTATTACTAAAATAAATGGGGGGTGTTGTATAGTACAACAAGATGCTGAGTTAAAATATAGCTTGGTTGAAAAACAAGCATATGCACTAGTGAAGGCTTTGAAGTATTTTCGAATTTATGTGTTGCATTCTAAGGTCATTGCTTTTGTAACAAATATTACTGTCAAATATGTATTGTTGCAGCCCAACACAGATGGCAAGAGGGGAAGATGGTTGACAAAGATTCTGGAATTTGACATTGAAATCAGACCTACTAAGTTTGTAAAGGGATAGGTTTTAGCCCACTTGATGGCTGAATCGAATTGCAAAGCTCTAAATATGAATATGGAAATAGCTGAAGAAATTGAGAAATAAGGTACAACTGATTATCCTAACCTATTTTATTCTAATTGGTACAAGGATATAGTGTATTTTTTGTTAAATTTCAGTTGTCCTCCGGAAATGGAAAAATCAAAGAGAAGGAATTTTAAATTGAAGATTCTCAAGTATTGCATAATGAAGAATCATATTTATTGGAAAGACACTGTACGAGTTTTGTCGAGATTTCTAGATGAAGTTTATTCCCAAGAAGTTATAGCAGAGATATATGCAGGGGTATGTGGTGGACATTTTTATTGGAAAGCTACTGCAAATAAAATTTTAAGAGTTGTTTATTATTGGCCAACTCTTTTCTCTGATGTTTTTACTAAATTCAGAGCTTGCACTGAATGTCAAAAATTTTCTTGTAAGCAAAATCTACTCCCACTACCTCTGATTCCCATTTCAACAGATGCTCCTTTCCAAAAGTGGGGGCTAGAATTGATTGGTGAGATTCACCCGCCATCATCGGGACAACACAGGTGGATTCTTATAGCCACAGACTATTTCACCAAGTGGATTGTGGCCATTTGACCCATAAATTCCACTGACACGGTAATAATTAAATTTCTGTTGGAAAATATTATGTCTAGATTTGGCTGCCCTCAAAAGTTGGTGACTAACAATGCAATGGCTTTTAAATCTGCCAAGATGAACAATTTTTGTCAGAAGTATATATTGATTTGACTCATACTACACCTTATAATCCCCAAGGTAATGGGTTAGTTGAGTCATCAAATAATATTCTGGTGAGAATTATAAAAAATATGATGACAAAAAATAAAATAAATTGGGATACTCAGTTAGTTCATGCTCTTTAGGCAGATAGGGTGAGTATTAAAAGATCAATTAAAATTTATCCCTTTCAACTTGTTTATGGTGTTGATGTTTTCATGCCATTAAAGTTGGCCCTTCCTATCATGAATTTTTTACAATATGAAATTGATAATTCAAATCCCATTCAGATAAGGATGCCGCAATTGATAGAAGCTCATCAAAGCTGGGAATCCTTGATGGAAAAAACAGAGAAGTACAAAGCCAAAGTAAAAGTTGTCTTTCACAAAAGGGAAAAACAACAAATATTCCAGGAAGATGATTTGGTATTAGGTTGGGATGCAATAAGAGAAGACCATAGGAAGCATGGTAAGTTTGATAAGTTGTGGTTTGGGCCATTTAAAGCTGCTCAAGTTATGGAAAATAATACATTTCTTTTGATCGTCATTGTAAGTCATGTCTTTTATCCTCTCTTGTCTCCTAACCTTTGGTGGAGAGCCGTGGAGGGTTAAATTGCATGAATATTTATCACTTTCTAACAAAATCCAAAAATAATTTTGAGTCCAATAGTCTTTTTATGTTACAAATTCATTAGGGTAAAGTCTCTTTTAAATAGGTCTTTTACCTGTTTTCAGTGGTTAAGGTCATGAGTTCAACTTAAAAAAGAAAAAGTCTTATTATTTCACTATGATTTCCTATCAGACGTTAAAGACAAAATGTTAGAATCATGAATTTTATTAAGAATAACACAAGATTAGCTGTTATTTCCTTGAGAGTCATCTATCTTCTTCAAAATTTATGGTTTTATAAGTTGTTGAGCCTCATGATTACCCTCTTCTTTACAGTTTTTCTCATGACATTTCACCACTTTTCCATCAATTCATAAACCCTAATCAGTTAGAATGCCAAGGTTTTGTCTCAAGGATACATTTAGATGATTGTCATATTGTGTTTTCATGATTTTTCTGTTTTGATAAGTTTTTGCAAATTAGCTACAAAATGCAGCTTGTTCTGTAGCTGTCTATGCGTTCCACAGCTACTCTTATGGTTCACTAACTTCCAGGTGTTAGATGAGGAAGCAAGATACATGGGTTTTTCTAGAATCCTTCCAACATGGATTATATCCTACTCATTTGATCCAAATCAACATATGGAGGTGCCTAAAACTACGATCAAAGTTACAAGTCAAAGAACGTTACCTACATCAATAGGACTCCTAATTTGCTCTTCGAGGCAAATCATGAGTCCAATAGTCCTATTTCGATTGTAATTCAAGACAAACACATGTAGCTAACTGTCAAACCAGGAGGTAACTCCTCAAATCTGCAATGTGTATTAGCTGAAGAATGTACATGCTCTTATAGATGGGAGGTGAGGCTATTGGGATTCAGCTCCCAATGACTCTTGGCCTTCCTTATTTCCTAATATTAAATAAAATACAAAAATACAAATGCACACCCATCCATAGGATTAGGTGTCAACATTCCCGCCTTTAATCCGAAGGGATGTTGGTGAGTCCAAGCATCGATCTGAACTTTTCAAACTTCTCTCTTCCAAGTGCTTTGGTGAAGATGTCAGCAGTTTGCTCATTTGTGGAACAATGATGTAGATGGATGGTCTTGGCCTGAACATGATGTCGAATGAGATCGTACTTTGTATTGATGTGCTTTGTTCGATCATGGAACTTTGGGTTCTTGGCCAACTTTATTGCAGAAGTGTTGTCGATCATGAGTGGAGTGGAATACATCCGTTTCATCTGCAAATCTTCCAGGATTTTCCGGAGCCACACAATTTCCTTTGTTGCTTCAGCTGCTGCCACATATTCTGCCTCGGTCGTGGAATCTGCTGGAACTGACCGTTTGCGTGATCTCCATGAGACAGCTCCTGATCCAAGACTCATGGTGTAACCTGTAGTAGACACGCCTGTTTCTTTGTCGCCATCAAAGTCTGAATCAGAGTATCCGGTCAAGATGAAGTCGCCTACCTGTGTATATTTGAGTCCAAAGTCTTGAGTCCCCTTCAAGTACCTTAGTACTCTTTTTGCAACAGACCAATGTCCTTCACAAGGTTTCTGCATGAACCTTGAGAGGATTCCAACAGCAAATGAGATGTCAGGTCTGGTGGTGGTCAGATAGATAAGACTTCCTACAAGCCGTCTATACTTAGTTGCATCCTCAAATTCCTTCCCTTCAACAGATGTGAGCTTCAAGTTTTGTTCCATTGGAGTGCCTAAGGGTTTACAATCATCCATGCCAAATTTGTTCAAGAGATCTCCAATGTACTTCTTTTGAGAAAGAAATATGAATTTAAGATGTTGAATTACTTCAATACCCAAATAGTAATGAACATGACCCAAATCAGTCATTTCAAAACCTTTCTTCAACTCTTTCTTCATGGATGCAATATAGCTCTCATTGTTTCCCGTTATCAAAAGATCATCTACATATACCACAAGATATACAACTGTTTTTCCAACTTTCTTAACAAACAAAGTTGCATCATCAAGATCAAAGTGTTTGAAATCCAGTTTCAGAAGATGCTCGGTCAACTTCTCATACCAGGCTCGTGGTGCTTGCTTGAGGCCATACAAGGATTTCACAAGTTTGCAAACTTTGTGTTCTTGACCCTTTATCACAAATCCTTTTGGCTGGGACATATAAACTTTCTCTTTCAGATCTCCATTCAAGAACGTTGTTTTTACATCCATCTGATGAACTTTCCATCCACTCTGAGCTGCTAAGGCAAAGAGAGTCCGGATGGTGGTCCATTTTGCTGTGGGAGCAAACGTTTCTTCATAATCAATTCCTTCCTTTTGTGCGAATCCTTTTGCCACAAGCCTGGCCTTGTGCTTGTCAAGTGAGCCGTCTGCTTTGTACTTGTTCTTGTAGACCCACTTACAGCCAATTGGTTTCGTTCCCAAAGGTGGATCAACCAGCTTCCAAGTGCCATTCTTTATCAAGGCATCATACTCCTGCATCGCTTCTTTCCATTCATCATGAGAAGCGGCTTCTTTGAAGGAAGTTGGTTCATGATCTGTAGACAAACTCAATTCACAGTTATAAGCAATATCCATATCAACAGGAGAATCATAATTATCTACATCACCTTCGATTTCTTGAGTGGAACTTCTTGTTCCTGTTTTTCCAACCTCATCAGGATGAACATCCTCCAGTGTCTTTGTCAGCCATTTGGGAGGACCTTTCTGAGATGGCCCAGGCTGGTCACTTGACTAAGTTGGGATTGATTCAAGATTCAATCTCCCAATTCTGTCAATCACATCATCCAATGTGTCATCTGTGGTTGTTTCTTCATGTGGGGGAGAGTGTGGTTCAGGAAATGATTCCACAGTTTGATTCAATATCGGAATCCCCCCTTCAAGGTGTGGAATCACATTATCAAATTCTTTGAAATACTTTGCATGTGTGAATCTATTCAGGCGATCAAGTTGCCGCTCAACAACCTTGTCACTCTTGGATGATTCAAGAAATATGACATCTCTTGCTATCACAAACTTCTTATTTGCTTCATCATAGACACGATATCCTTTGGAGGTATTGGAGTACCCCAAGAAGATACATTTTCTGCTTCTAGCACCAAGTTTGTTCCTTTGACCCTTGGGTATCAAGGCATAACAGGTGGACCCAAAGACCCCGAAATGCTTTACCGAAGGAATGTGGCCATGCCACATTTCAAAAGGAGTTTTATTTCTAATTGAACTTGAAGGACACCTATTCTTTATGTAAACAGCACATAGAACTGCATCAGCCCAAAACATTAATTTTACATTCTTGAAAAATAGCATGGAGCGGACCATATTTAAGATGGTTCTGTTCATTCTTTCAACTACACCGTTCTGTTGTGGATTATATGGCACAGTGGTTTGATGTTTGATTCCATGTTGACGAAGATAATTTTCAAATTCGTTTGAAGTGTATTCTTTTTCATTATCAGTACGTAGAGAGCCAATATGTGTTTGTGCATCATTTTCAATCCATACATGAAAATTATTGAAAGTTTGAAAAGCATCAGACTTATTCTTCAGTAAGTAAATCCAACACATTCTGGTGTAGTCATCAATAAATGTCATCATGTATTTGTTTCCATTTGCAGAAGCAATAGGCATAGGGCCACATAAATCCGAATGAACAAGTTCAAGTTTCCTATGTGCTCTTGAGTGTGAATCATGAAATGGCTGTTTGCTATGCTTTCCTAGAATACATGCATCACATTCCTTAGGTTTTCTAGGAATTGTAGGCAGTCCATCAACACCTTTTTTCTTCAACAAACGAAGGCTGTCATAATTTAAGTGTCCAAATCTAGCATGCCATAAAAGACTTGATGGAAATGTACCTTCATCATGATATGAACTGAATGCAAAGTTTTGAGCATGAGCAGATGAACCTTTCAGCTTCAAAAGACTCCCTTCTTCTATTCCCTCCATGACAAGTGAGTGATCCGATGCTGATCTGACCTCTGCCTTGCCATCAAACAAGTGAACTGAGTGTCCTTGCTGCCGGATTTCGATCAGGGACAGCAAGTTTCTCTTCAACTCCGGGAGGTATAGAACCTCATGTAGGATATGATCAGGAAGACCAGGCAGTTTAAGCCTGACTGTGCCAAGCCCCGATGGCTTGAGTTTGGATTTATCTGCGAAATATACTGCTCCATCAACTTTGTCAGTGAAATCTTCAAAAAAATCTTTTCTAAATGTCATGTGACATGTTGCTCCTGAATCTAGCAACCAATCATCTCTCCATGAAGTAAATGAAACATCAAAGAGGTTTTCAGCTACTCCATTGTTACAATGTGCTAGAACATAGTGAGCGGATTTAGGTGCTTTACCTTTGTCTTTGTCATTGGTTTTACCTTTGTCTTGATTTCTGTGCTGCTCAATTTTGTTCCATGGTGTTCTGCATTTGGGTGCATCATGTCCATATCTATTGCACCGTGTGCAATGAAGATGGGATTTGTCAGCTTGTCTGCCCCCCCTTTCTGTGAAGTTCCTTCTTCCTCTTCCTCTTCTGCCACCTCTTCCTCTGAATGAATCTGGAGCATGATTCTTTTCTCTATGTGCCAAATATGCAGCCTCTTCGGAAGATGAAGGGACCGTCATCTTCCCAAAAGCTTTCTCTCTTTCTGCAAACTTCTGCTCAAGTTTATCAAAGGTGATTTGTTCAAGGTTTCCACTTGCTTGCAAAGACTCAAGCTAATGTGAGTAAGTCGGATATAATGCCTTAACATATGCTATGAGAGGTATGTCCATTTTTACACCAGTGTTTTGAATGTCATGCATTATAGATCTTATTTCTGAAGCTAAAGCAAGGGGATCATCATTCTTCATTTCAAGACTGAACACCTTAACCATCAATTGAACATTTTCTAATTCTGAGTGTGAGTCATAGAGTTCTTTTAGTTTCTTCAAGGCTTCAAAGGCATTTGAGAATGATGAAATATGGCGACTCACCTCTTCACTTACTGAAGCTGCAATCAAGGCATAGGTCTTGCAGTTCTTGTTTTCCCAGATGGCAAGCTCTTTGTCTGAAGTGGGCTTCTCTGGTGGATTTTCTGCTTGTCCTTCACAGATTCCTCTCCACAGCTCATTAAAAATGAGTGTGTGTTTAATCTTCCGAGACCATTCAAGATAGTTCTCTTTTCCCGAGAGAACTATCCCAACAATAGAGATGAGAGAATGCATTAGACTGCTGGAAAAAATCTTCTGAAGAGGAAACAAATTCTGCTATAAAAACTTCAAACTCTTGAAATATTTCAAATACAGGGGCAAAAACTCTTGCTGGAAAAAATTTTCTGAGTTTAAAAACTCTTTCTGGAAACTATATCTGCTCAGAAAACTTTGCTGGAGACTGAATTTTAAAAAAACACTCTTTGCTATAGACTGATTCTGCATAAAAAAAATGTATTTTTTTTTTTATTTGGGGAAAAAATGTATATGAAAAGATGATATGGAGTGGAAGGGCGAAATATATGACTATGGGAGGGGGGGAGGGGAATGGGAAGGGCGAAATATATGACTATGGGAGGGGCGCATTACAATTAGTTATGTATTTCCTCTTTAAATAGTGGTTCCATAGAACCGAAGTCAAGTTAATTTTTTAGTACAGTTCAGATTTGCAAGTAAAAAATCCATTTCAATAAAGAAGTTCAATTATCAAATGTTGGTTTGATTACACTTTTGACGAACTAAGGAGTCAACCAACTTGGCAGCAGAGGGCCCCTGTTGCTAAAGGAGGTTTTTATTATGCTTTTTAGTTATATTTCTTTTATTTTGTTCAGTCATTTCTGTTTATGCTTCATTTACAGTTTTTAAGTTTAATGATAGATTGCAACTATGAGGACTTGTCTTCCAAAACGTTTCAAGAAGATGGAAGTTTTGTTTTCCAATTGAGATAAATATTGAAGTGCTGGAAATCATGGTTGTTTAGTTTATTATTCTGCCTTTCCATTTCCATAGAGTAGAATTGACAACTGCTATAGCAAATAAATATTCATAAAATCATTTCCAATACACTAAATCTATATTAATGGTTACATGTCTTCATGTGTGCAGTAGTTGAATTTATTTTCTGTCATTTGCTTGCTAATAACTAGGGGCATAGTTGATTTATCCAAAGACACCTCAAGAGGTTAATAGCTTCACATTTGAGTGATACTGATAATTCAGTTATACATCTAGTTAAATCTTAATTATTTCTTGCATGTTTTTACTCTCAAGACCCTCATTTGATTGCAGCAATAATATTTCCAAAAACCACTCCACAAAGGAACCTATCTGAACATATTGAGAAAGGATGGATGAATGATTAAATGTAATGCAACTTCTGGGTTATTTACAGAGTTTTCTTAGTGCTTTAAAACATATGTAATTAGCTTGCTCAGTTATTTCTTCAAATAAGGTCACCCTTTACAAGTTGGATAATTGAACTAAGTTAGACACATCTTAGATGCTTTTATTTGCATTCTTTATCTTATGTTTTATAGCCTTGGCATGATAGAGTATATCCATGGATTAGGATTAGCTAATCAATTAAATAGACACTTTGATTCACAACACTAGGTCTTAATCTAAACCCTTAGCTTTAGGATTAATTTCATGAAAATCAGATTAGCTTAAGTATACTTCCTTTTCTTCCTTCTAAAATTAAAATTAGATTAACTTAAAATCTTTTCATATTCCTAGGTCTTAAGGACTTAAAGAACAAAACCCCCAAAAACAATATAAAAACATAAACACAACGAAGTAAGAAATCGACTGCTTAATCACATATGGTGCATCACACTTCATCAGTTTACTAGCCATGGTTGATAATTAATGAAAGCAATTTAGGAGCACTAAATTGACTAAACATTTTTGCGCCGTTTCCGGGGAAGTGTAAATAGGTAGCCTTATTCCTTACATCTAAAATAAAAATAATGATATGTGTAGAGAAAGAGACTCTAGGGGTAGATTTATAGCTAGAGGCAGAAGCTTGATCCCTACAACACCACTCACTCCACCTAGACCAAGAAGTAGTACACCTCCATCTCAAACTCATATACCATACTATACTGGTCATAGACTTCCAGAAGTTTTAAGATCATATATTCAGTTAGGAGGGTCTCCCACTTCATCCACTGAGGCAATCTTAGAGGAAGAAGATCCTAGGACTCCAACAAAAGGAATAACCTTTTTCACTTCTACGGGGGAATATATTCTAGCTGAGGAATTAGGAATCCCTAGTGAAGAAGAGTTAGAAGAACCTTTCTTCAACATACCATTGATAGAAGAACCAGAAGAACAATTAGTCCTTCAGGCTAAACCCTATATCAGTTCTGAAGAATCTATCATGGCAGGAAGAGGAGAAGAAAGAGGAGAAGGAGAAGGAGAAATCTATAATGGAGAAAACTTACTATTTGGGGGAGGTAGAGGTAGAGGAGGAGATAGAGGAAGAGGTAGAGGAAATACAGAGAGAGGTAGAGGAAATTCAGAAGGAGGTAGAGGTAGAAGAGGAATTGAAAGTTGTTTTAGATTCCCTATAGTAGATGAAGAGACAAATACTACCATGAAAAATATCGCACCTTCTATTCTTCCAAACTTTCATGGGTTAAAAAGTGAAGACTCTGAGCCATTTTTATTTGAATTTTAGGTCTTGTGTGGAACTTATGACTATCTAAAAGATGCTCAAAAACTCAAATTGTTTCCTTCAACATTGAAAGGAGCAACCCTGAAATGGTTCATGAGTCTAATCACTAGGTCTATTGGGTCATGGGATGATATGAAGAGAGCATTCCTAGACATTTATTTGGACTATTGTATAGCTGTTAATCATAAAGAGGATGTGTTTAAAATGATGCAAAAGGAGGATGAAAATTTGGAGGATCTACTTGAATGATTCAACTATAACATTAAGAGAGAAAAAATGGAAAATCTAGATCAAGACACTCTAAAATCTCTTTTGTTGAAAAAAATTAGAGATGAATGGATAGATATCCTTAATATGATGGGGAAAGGAGACATATGTCAACTTCCATTAGCTGATATTGGGGAACTGTGCATTAATCTCTCAAGAGGAAAATCAAAAATTTTGAGAGGACGAAGAGATTCTGCTCTTGCTAAGGTGAACAAATCTGCATCTAGAATGGTAAGTAGGGCAGAAATTGGAAACATGCTTGATGAATTCAAAATAGACATTCTAGGGAGTCTTAGTGAACAAATAAACACCCTCAAGCTACAAAACAAGTATAAAGCTGAAACTGATGCCTTGGCTATTTTCTGTCCAAAATGCAGAAAGAAACATGCTTTGAGAGAATGTCCTCTTGATGCAAAAATTGTAGAAACATGTGCAATTTTTTCTGAAAGTCATGAGACCAAGACTTGTCCCTCAATTCCTGGTCTTAAGTCTATTTTCCAAGAAGAAACAAATCCTACAGAACCTCTTTGTTTTGTCTTTAGAATACTATGGCAAGGGTCACAAGCTCAAGGGTTTAACAACCAAATGTATACTCAGCCCCCACCAAATTGGAATTCTTGGCAGCAAGCTTGGCCCCAATCTCAATATCAATCTCAACCTTGGGCTCAAAGTATGCAAAATCCATATGGAATATTTTCCCAGTACTATCAATATCCTCCATCATATCCAAATTATCCTCCCCAAAAAATTCTTCAACAAAACCGACAACCTCCAGCCCAAAACCAAAATCCAAAACTCTCACTTCTATTTCCTCAAAGACCAAATTAGTTACATGCCTAACCAGTACCAAACCCCAACAACAAAAATCCTCAGAATACCTATATGATAGAAGGTCAACAATTTCCAACATATATGATTACTCCTATATATCTTAATGATGTTCAACTAATGTCTGGTAGCATATTAGAAAAGAAGAAACCTTCTGTAATTATTCAAGAACAAGAAAATTCTGAGGAAGATTCTCTACATCCCAATAAAAATTTTGAAGAAGAAATAACTCTTCAAAACCAAAATTTTGAAAAATAAAAGCCAAAACAATAAATAAACTCAACTCCTGTCATAGAGCAACCAACAATATCTAATTCTTCACCTCCTTTTCCTGAGAGACTACAATTTGATAAAGGTGTAGAAAAACATATTATGTTGCCTAATTATGATTTCCTAGATGAATTAAGAAATATTTGCATCAAAATTCCTTTGTTACAAGCCATCAAGGAAATTCCAATCCTAGCAAAAACAATAAAAGAGTTGAGTATGAAGAAACCAGGAAGAAAAATTAGAGAAATCAGAAAAATCCAGCTTGTAGGAAAAATAGCAAACATCATGATGGGAAAGATTGCAATGCAAAAATATTTAGATCCCGGAAGTCCAGTAGTCAAAACACATATCAATGGAATTGAAATTCCAAACACATTGATTGATTTAGGAGCAACAATAAACATCATGAGCAAACAGACCATGGAACAACTCAAGCTTCCTAATCTTCTTTATACACCTACAATACTGCAATTAGCAGATAGATCTATAATCAAACCAGATGGTGTATTGGAAGATATTCCAGTATCTCTAGATTCTTGGGAATATCCTGTTGATTTTATGATCTTAACCGCTAAGAGAAATCTAGGAGGACATCCACTCATACTAGGAAGACCTTGGTTGGCTACAATTGATGCTTTCATTAGCTGTAGATCTTGTGACATGTATATTTCTGATGGTAATTCAACTAAGAAATTCACTTTGTGTCCTCCAGCAAGAACAATCACAAAAATAGATGATATGAATGGATTGATGATGAAGAAGACATACATCCTCTCTTCACTATTTCAAATATTAGTGAAGATAGTCAAATCCTAAATGCAATAGAAAATTATGAGTCATTTCTAGAGTATGAACATGATCAATTTCAATAAAGATCTAATATTGAGTTCTTGTCATCTAGGCAGATGTCTATTTACTCTATGGAAGAATTTGGTAGCTCTACAATTGAAATATTTCCAGGGAAAACCTTGAATACAAACATAAACTTGGAAAAATTACAAGAAGAAAGGCTAATCAAAACATTGCAACAACATTCATCTGCATATGCATGGGAGTACACTGACATGAAAGGGATTATTCCTAAGACTTGTATACATCATATCTACATTGAAGAAAATTGCAAACCTATTAGACAACCCCAAAGAAGGATGAATCCAAATCTTAGGGAAATTGTGAAGAAGAATTGCAGAAATTGTTAAATGTAAACTTCATCTATCTAATTTCAGACAGTTAGTGGGTGTCTCCCTTGGTGATTGTACCCAAGAAAAATGGTAAATGGAGGGTATGCATTGATTATCGAGAATTGAATAAAGCTACTATTAAAGATAATTTTCCTTTACCTTTTATAGATCAACTATTAGATACATTAGCAAGCAAGAAATATTTCTCATTCTTGGATGGTTTTAGTGGTTATAATCAAATTCAGGTTGCACCTGAAGATCAGGATAAAACCACATTCACCTGTCCTTGGGGAACTTATGCCTATTTAGTACTTCCTTTTAGATTATGCAATGCACCAGCAACATTCCAAAGGGAAGTATTAGGAATATTCTCTTATCTAATACATGATTGTGTAGAAGTTTATATGGATGATTTTACAGTTTATGGAAATACATTTAAGGAGGCTTTAGAAAACTTGGAAAAAGTTCTTAAAAGATGTAAGGAAGAAAACATTTCACTAAGTCATGAGAAATTCTTCATGATGTTTACTGAAGGGATTGTTTTGGGACATCATATCTCAGGAGAATGAATTAAAATTGATTAATCAAAATTTGAGGTCATCTCCAGGTTATCAATTCCAAGTTTCCAAAAGGATGTTAGAATTTTTCTAGGTTTCACAGGTTATTATAGAATATTTATCTAAAATTTCACCAAAATAACATCCCCACTTTTCAAACTACTTACCAAATACTGTGAATTCAAATGGAATCCAAACTACCAGTTAGCATTTGAAACCTTAAAAGCAAAAATATCTGAAGCACCCATCTTAAGAGGGCCTAACTGGAAACTACCTTTTCATATATCAACAGATGCTTTAGACACAGCTCTAGGAGTTGTGTTAGGACAAAAAGACCTGATCCCTTATGCCATCTATTATACAAGTAAGAATTTAACTCCCTGAGAGTTGAATTATACTGTAACTGAAAAGGAATTCTTAGTTGTTATTCATGTTATCAGTAATTTTAGACATTACATAACATGCTATGAGACCTTTGTTCATACAGATCACTCTACAATTATAAATTTAATGAACAAATCTATTACTAATGGTAGAGTTACAAGATGGTTATTACTCTTGCAAGAATTTAACATCTCTATTCTAGATAGGCCTGGAAAACAAAACACAGTTGCTGATTTCTTATCTAGAATTCAAAATATTAAAGATAATACTCCAGTTGAAAATAAATTCCCTGATGAATATATTTTTTCAGTAACTACTAGAACCCCTTGGTTTGCAGATATTTCTAATTACTTAGTTACAGGGAAATTATCTTCACATATGCATTCTAGAGAAAAAAGAAGAACCATTCAGATAAGTGCAAAATACTCATGGATCACTAATGAATTGTATAAGACGGTTCCAGATCTCATTATCAAAAGATGTGTTGGAGAAGATGAAATGCCTGAAATTCTTAAGGCATGTCATGATGAACCTTGTGGTGGACATTTTTCCAACAAAAGGACATCTTATAAAATCCTTCATTTAGGATATTTTTGGCCTTCCATTTTCAAAGATGCTAAAGAATATGTCAAAAGGTGTAACAGTTGTCAAAGAGTAGGGAAACCTTCTCCTTTAAATGAAATTTCTTTACAACCCCAGGTACTTATTGAACCTTTTGAAAAATGGGCCTTGGATTTTGTTGTCCCTATTAATGCTCCATCTAGACAAAAAAATTATATTTTGGTATGCACTAATTATGTCACTAAATGGGTAGAGGCTAAAGCACTATCTTTTGCTAATGAAAATTATGTAGTTAGTTTTCTCTTTGAGGATATTTTCACTCGTTTTGGTGTTCCAAGAGAAATTGTAACAGATCACAATTTATATCAAAGATGGTGCAGAAGATGGAAAAAAATTACAAAATAAAACACAGGAAATCTACTCCTTACCATCCACAAGAAAATGGTCAACTGGAATCTACCAAGGTGATCGAAGGGATTCTCACAAAGACTGTTCATCTACATAGAAGAGATTGGGTAGAAAGGCTTCCTGAAGCCTTATGGGCCTACAAAACTACATGGAGGAACACAACAAGACATACTCCCTATAAACTTGTTTATGGGAAGGAAGTCCTATTTCCTATAGAATTTCAGATCCAGACCTTTAATATGACAATCCAATTGGGATTTGATTTATCAGAAGCATAGACTAGAGAAACTTAATGAATTAGATGAAATCAGACAAGATGTTATCCAAAGAACTAGTATAGTCTAGCAGCAAAGGACTAAATGGCATGACAAGTACATCAAAAAGAAAAATTTTCAAGAAGGGGATTGGGCACTCTTGTTTGACTCAAAATTCAAGGATTTTCAAGGGAAGTTTCAGACTCATTTGCTTGGGCCATATGAGATTGAAAATAATGGAGTAGTAAGGATTAGAACAATAGATGAAGAAAAGGTATCTCTTCTTGTGAATGGTCATAGGTTGAAAGTATATCATAAACCACTTTCAAAAGAAGATTTTGTCAAGAGATTTCAAGATAATGTTGATATGGAATTAGTGAAAAAGAATTCTTCTTATTCACTAACTTAGCTTTTATTTCTCCTATATTAGTTAAAAAATAATAATAAATAAATAAATGTATAAGTATGAAAACCAATCAATGATTGGCATACTTATACAAAAAATATAGGGTGAAAATTAGATCTCTCTGACACCCTATATTTTCCATTTTCCTTTCTGTAATAAAGTAGTGAAAACTACACTTCAAAGTTGCAGTCCATAATCTGCAAACTCAGTTTTGTTCATCTCACTCCACAGTTATTTCATTACATTCCACCTTAATCTCATTTTCTTTTTCATATCCATATCATTCTCATTCCATGTTCATTCCATTCCTATGCAAATATATATATATATACTCTGTTCTGCAGCTCATCATATTCTGCAGCAGAGTACATCCTTGGAAAAAATGATCCTATTCTACAGCCAATTTGATTTTGCAGCCATTGACATGATAATTGCAAAAAGGGGACTAAAATATTATGTTTTTAAGGACACCATGCTACAAAGAGAAGCTAAGGAACAACATCAAGCAACAACAAAAAACAAGGTCAAATTCTGAGGTAAAGTGTTGAAATTTATTTTAATAGCAAAACTTAAAACATAAAATATGTATAATGTGTACAATCATATGTTCCTTGGTAACCTATCATTCGAATTGATTAATCCTCATAATAATATATCTTGACCATATCCCTCATATAACGTTCCACAACGGTCCATCATTAAACCCGGATTAATGACTAACGGTCATAATCATGACGTAACCTAATTGTCCACGTCTCTTCAAGACCGTATCACTTACTTATTCCCTATGACTCACCATAAATCCTCCATCAAATCCATAGCCCATTTCATTTCTATAAATTCCACAGCTCGTTTATCTCCATATGTTCTTCAACCAATTCATTTCCACACCACATAGAGGTAATCTTGAAGGTTGAAGGCATTCTGCAAAGAAAGAATATGGCTTTGATTGTTAGAACTAAGCCAGTGGGGGTCAAATACATGGAGGGATATCCACAAGTTAAAGAGATACTATAGCAAGTTGGATGGTTGAAGTTTATAGAAAATTTTGATGGCCTTCATAAAGAAATTACCAAATCATTTGCCAGATCTTTTTATGGAACTGAGGTGGAGATAGGGGACATCAAATTCACAATAACAGAGTCATTCTTGGCCGAAGCAATGAAACTTCTGAGGCATGGAGAGCGGTGGTTCAAGAACAAATAATTTCACAATGAGTCATGGAAGGTGATACTTAAAAACCCAGGTATAGATATTTCAGTCTTTAGAAAGGGAATTCCAGGTACTACTCTGAAAATTAAATGGAGAAATATGCTGCTAATTCTGCAAAAATTCATAACTTTTGAAGGAAGGTATGGAACTATGTATGTTTATCAGATCAGATTATTAATGAATTTTCTAGAAAATGGTGAGATCAACCTACCTTTCTTTCTGCTCCATAATCTAAGGAGAATGGCTTCAAATGTACAAAATAGAATCCAATCTATAGAAACCTCTATGCATCATCATGGCTTAGTGAAAATATTGTTTGAATTTTATTTAGGGATAATATGAGATAATTGGGAAGATTTCCTTGTTAGGAATCATTTTCAAGAACAATAAGAATCACCACCCAAGGAATAAAATTTCAGGAGAAGTAAAAGGAAGAAATTTGGTGTAATTATTGAAGACAGACCTAAACTTCACCTCTGAAGGATAATGAAAAACTAATTTCTGAAGAACTGACAAAAATTAGGAAACAAATTAAGGCTAGATGGAAGAAAAAGAAAGAGAATGAGGATGTAAATGAAAGAAACGAAATTCCTCCAAAACTAAGAAGAAGTTCTAGACTCCGAGGCACTATGAAGATGAAATTATCTAAAGAACATAACTCATAAATATAGAAGAAGAAACTCCAGTTCCATCACCCATTGTTAATTATCCTAAGTACAGCCCTCAAAACTCTCCTGTTTATCATTTTGAAGAAGGCCTGAGTAGAAGATCTCCTGGTATAGATCCAGTTCAGCAGCAGATATATGATTATGTGGAATCATTGGAAAGAAGTGCCTCAATAAACCAAGAAACACCTGTCAATCCTCAAGGACCTCTAATTGAAACTCTTAAGCAAGATAATTATGAGTTAGAGACATTGAACAGTCACATCAAGAATGAGAATGAGATCTTGAAAGAACAAATCAAGTTGAAAAAGACAATGCAAGATGATACTGCTCTGCAGCTAGGGCTATTTAACAAGGAAAATAAGAAATTGAAGAAGAACAACAAAAGGTTGAATAGAGCAATCATAAACCTCAGATTCAAAATTATCATGAAAAAGCCAAGGATGACGTTAAATTCAAAAAGGAACAGAAAAATAAGGTTGGATGTCTTAGCTAAAGTATCTGAGCATATGCAGTAAAATGAAGAACTCATAATTTTGGCAAAGTTGCATGAGGACATGCAATGATTTTGCAGTGGGGGTATGTTGAGCCTCATGATTACCCTCTTATTTATAGTTTTTCTCATGACATTTCACCACTTTTCCATCAATTCATAAACCCTAATCAGTAAAAATGCCAAGGTTTTGTCTCAAGGATACATTTAAATGATTGTCATATTGTATTTTCATGATTTTTCTATTTTGATAAGTTTTTGCAAATTAGCTACAGAATGCAGCCTGTTCTGCAGTTGACTGTGCGTTCCGCGGCTACTCTTATGGTTCACTAAGTTCCAGGTGTCAGATGAGGAAGAAAGCTACATGGGTGTTTCTAGAATCCTTCCAACATGGATTCTATCCTACTCATTTGATCCAAATTGACATATGGAGGTGTCTAAACCTACGGTCAAATTTACAAGTCAAAGAACATTACCTACAACAATAGGACTCCTGATTTTCTCTTCAAGGAAAATCATGAGTCCAATGGTCCTATTTTGATTGTAATTCAAGACAAACACCTGTAGCTAACTTAGCTCACAATTAGTTATGTATTTCCTCTTTAAATAGTGGTTCCATAGAACCGAAGTCAAGTTAATTTTTTAGTGTAGTTCAGATTTGCAAGTAACAACTTTGTTTTCCAAAACTCTGTTTCAATAAAGAAGTTCAATTATCAGATGCTGGTTTGATTACACTTTTGACGAACTAAGGAGTCAACCAACTTGGAAGCAGAGGGCCCCTGTTGCTAAAGGAGGTTTTTATTATGCTTTTTAGTCAGATTTCTTTTATTCTCTTTAGCCATTTTTTTTTATGCTTCATTTCCAGTTTTTAAGTTTATTGATAGATTGCAACTATGAGGACTTGTCTTCCAAAACGTTTCAAGAAGATAGAAGTTCTGTTTTCCAATTGAGATAAAGATTGAAATGCTGGAAATCATGGTTGTTTAGTTTACCATTCTGCCTTTCCATTTCCATAGAGTAGAATTGACAACTGCTGTAACAAATCAATATTCATAAAATCATTTCCAATACACCAAATTTATATTAATGGTTACATGTCTTCATGTGTGCAGTAGTTGAATTTATTTTTTATCATTTGCTTGCTAATAACTAGGGGCATAGTTGATTTATCCAAAGACACCTCAAGAGGTTAATAGCTTCACATTTGAGTGATATTGATAAGTCAGTTATACATCTAGTTAAATCTTAATTAGTTCTTGCATGTTTTTACTCTCAAGACCCTCATTTGATTGTAGCAATAATATTTCCAAAAAACACTCCACAAAGGAACCTGTCTGAACATATTGAGAAAGGATGGTTGAATGATTAAATGTAATGCAACTTCTGGGTTATTTACAGAGTTTTCTTAGTGCTTTAAAACATATGTAATTAGCTTAGTTATTTCTTCAAAGAAGGTCACCCTTTACAAATTGAATAATTGAACTAAGTTAGACACATCTTAGATGCTTTTATTTGCATTCTTTGTCTTATGTTTTATAGCCTTGGCATAATAGAGTAGATCCATGGAATAGGATTAACTAATCAATTAAATAGACACTTTGATTCACAACACTAGGTCTTAATCTAAACCCTTAGCTTTAGGATTAATTTCATGAAAATCATATTAGCTTAAGTATACTTCCTTTTCTTCCTTCTAAAAGTCAAATTAGATTAACCTATAATATTTTCATAGTCCTAGGTTAATCATCTTAATAACTTAAAGAACAAAAACCCCCAAAAACAATATAAAAACATAAACACAACGAAGTAAGAAATAGGTTGCTTAAGCACATATGGTGCATCACACTTCATCAGTTTACTAGCCCTGGTTGATAATTAATGAAAGAAATTTAGGAACACTAAATTGACTAAACATAAGAAATATAGGAATATCTCTCTTTTTCAAAAATTTAGCAATTACCTGCAAAATTAGTACAAGGAGACAGAGGAAACATTATTCAAATAAAACAAGCAATGTTATTCGAATATTGAAGACATGTTAAAGCAAGGGGTGTTTCTCACCTAAAGGATGGTTATTTTTCATTGGAGGATGCATTAAAAGGGTGGTTATTTTTCTGCTAAGGTTACGCAAATATATTTCTACTCATTAAAGGGTGTATGTGTTAAAGTGCAGTATGAGTTGAAATTATTAATAAATGTGATGGAGTTTGGTGAAATGAGTTGGAAATAGGTTTAAATCATTTATGTTTTCATGTCATTCCCTCTCATCGAGTTTTATAGCATGCATATCTCTATCTCCATTCACTCTTGTGATAGCTACAACAAAACATTTTTATTCTCCAATTTAAAACAATTTGTTAACAAGTGCTAGCAAGTAGGGTTTTGTGGAGGGTATTTGTTCCTCGTTTTACAGTTGTGCATGGTGGTTAGGTTACTAGTAAGAAGGATGGGAAAAGGAGGTTACGTGAACCATTCAGAGCCAGCTAACACTCGTTTTGTTGATCATCATGCTAAGTATGAATTCAAAGCAGCAGGTTGGTACCAGTTTTAAAGGAAATTTTTAGGTGAGAATGTGGTCGTGGCTCAAGCATTTGCTAAGAAATTTGATGGAGAAAAGGTCAAGATTGGGTCTCTGACCTTCAACATTACTGAAATCATCATTGCAAGGGAAAATCAAACTTCAGCAATAGATGAGTCTTGGCATAAGAATAACTAAACTCTCCTTAAAGCTTATTCGAATGTTTATTTAAAGCCTAAGCATGAACATATTGGTTGGACTCCTACGATTCATATTTCATACTTTAAACCTGAGTGGCAGCATGTCATTGCTATTGTACATCATTACATAACCTATGAGGGTAGGTTTTCAAATGTCCACAAATACGAGATGAGGTTTCTATCCCATATCTCTTGCACCAAACCTATGAATCTACCCTTTTTCCTTCACAGATCCATGTTATCAATGTATCGAAAGATACAGACAACCCCAGGCTACTCTCTTCATAATCTCTATCACATAGGTTTGATTAAGATACTAGTAGTTCATCACTTGAGAAAGAAAATAACTACATGGGAGAAATTTTTAGCAGGTGAGGGATTTAGCAGTGTTTATATAAGAAGAAGAGTAGGAAGGCCCAAAAATCTAAAAACTCAAGAACAATAGTCAAACCCTACACCTACATCAACTCCTTCACAAGTTTCCCACCTTCAATGTCATCTAGTAGGAAAACTAGGAGCTTAGCTAGAAAGGCTAGAACCACTACATCTACACCAACAATACAACCAACTAATGAGGTCTACACTAGCAGTTCATCCAAGGAGCCACAAACCTTAAGTTCTTTCATGCAGGATTGTAGAAACAAACTCAAATAAAGAGATACCCTGCTTGACAAAAACATTGTGTCTAAAAGAAAAGAGGAGGCAACTTCCTCTTCAAAGGGTAAACGTAGGAGAAGGCTCATTATGACAGAGAGACCTTCAGTGGAAGTCAGCCCTAAAGCCTTGACATCAAGCCCTATTCTAGAGGCTAGACAAGAGACTCAAAAAAATAGTTTCATTTAATTCAAAGAGCCTACTCTTTCACAAGTCTTTTCCTCACTCAAGAAGGGGAAAAGCAAAGTTTCAAAGACTATCACAATGGAATAACCTACCATAGCTCAAATTTTCTCATCTATTGGTTCTTCAGCCAAGAAGAATAAGAAAACTATAATTCATTCATATTTGTCTTTTGAGGAGGATAGCAGGGAGACAGAGTTCACTGAGTCAGAGTTCGAAGAAGGATAGTCAAGCAGATTCATACATGGTAGAAAGAGGCCTTTATATATTCCAAACCCATACATTCAAAGGCCTCACACCGGGCCTAAAAAAAATATCATAGTAACAATTAAACTCATTTCCAACCCTGCTCTTAGGGATTAAATCATAAACATTGATGATAGCCCAGAAAACGAAACCAGGAAGAAAAAGATTCAGCAGAAAAATCAAGCACAGAAGAGGAGGCCAAACAAAAGGGTAACTAAAGCTGAAGCTATCAAGATATTTTCTTCTATATTAGACCTCTGATGAATGAATATACAGAACCTTGAAAAGCTGAAGTAACATTTCATTTTTGGTTTATACTCAGTATTTTCAGATATAGCTACCCTTTTCAGAAAAGGTAGCTATTATTTTCGGATTTTGTATATGGAGAAGAAAAGCTGCTTTTTGGTTCTGTTCTCACAAGAATGACACTAAATATGATGAAGTGAACGTAACCTCTGTGGTGATGATCTTTTTCCAGGTTTCATCTAATCAATATATCTTCCAGTTGGTTATTCCTTTCAGTTAGCTACTCTTATATTTTTGCAGATAAGTATACAGGTGTTCTTTTCAGTTGGTGGATTCCATTTTTTATGGAGGTAGTGTTTGACAAGATACGAGGAGCACTCAACCACCTCTAACTCCATGATGCCATGTTTTGTCTTTATTTATATTTCAGTTTTATTTTTAATTTTTGGATAAGCTCTACTATATGTAGAGAGTTTTAATAAAGTCTCAAAAAACAGATTTGCACTTTTATTGGAGGGTTTTCGCAGAGCTCCTTTTTGTATATATATTGTGTAACACGAGGAGAACAGGGTTCATTGGTTGTACCTTTCATTGCATATTGTGTTATATTTTTTGAATACATAATATATCAGAAGCACTCTTGAGGATTCACAACTTGTATGATGTATGTATTTTTCATCTTCTTATGTGTCCATTATTCATTATTTCATTCCAGATTATAATTTACATAGTTCTGCCTTATGTTATTATCAGTATTGTGAACCTTCATACAATATTTGTTTGTTTTTGTAAGTCTTGTTATCAAGCATTCCAGACTAAGTATTAACTGAAGATATTTCTTGGTCATATCTTGAGGTTGAATTGATTCCTATTTCATATTCTTGTAAGTATTTTTAACAAGCATACATAAGCAATATGTTTTTGTCAGTCTTGATGTTTCGAGCATTCCTGATTGTTTTTGTCATGTTAGTTGGAAGATTTATATGTAATGAGATCCTTTAAATGTTGAGTGAGACTTTTATAAGTCTTTCTTAAAAAGCTTTCTTTCACTTTACATTACAGGTCTCGAATTTTTGTTATCATTTCTTCTTAACGGTAGACCTTTGTTTTACATATCTACTATTGTCTTCCATTTTCTAACCATAAAGCTACAAACCTAATATTGCTACCACGTTATACATCGGTGCCCTTATATGTGTGAGAGAATCCTAGCTATTCAAAGTCTCTTTCAATGTGTGTGATACCCAACCACCTCCCAAAAACTCAATCAAGCCATAAGAAAATCCCTTGAGCTTAAGATGTGTCTGGTCAAGCGCTTGTCACAATCCAAGTGATAATTCCAGCGCTAACATAGTTTTCCTTAAAAAAGAAACCCGCACATGTGTAGTTTCTTCCATTGTAAACTGCGTAGTTTTGCACAGTTTCTTCCACTATAAATTGTGCAGTTCTGTTCACGTAAGTATTAAAAAAAAAAAAAAAACTCTAGAAGATTTGATTGAGGAATCTTATCCAAATTAGAATCCTCGAACCACTACATACATGCGCCTAATCCATTGGTACATGGAATTAATCTCCTCCTCTTAAGAATCATATCCCTTGAGAAGAGGAACTAAAAACATCCTCATCCTTCCTATAAATTGAGCATAGGACTAAAGGAATGAGAGACTTGGATTTGTAAACTCAGACTATTGGTTTGGGTGTCAAGATATTTCCATCAAGGGAATGAAAGGAGACCATTGGAAGAGGCTTGTGACATCAAGGCAACCAAGTTGTAAGGTTGTTTTCCCTTTAAATTTAATACAAAGTAGTTTTTATTTCCTAATTGCATCTATTTTGATATTATTTGCGAGATTCCTTGATCACTCGCATGGTTTATAACTAATTATTGATTCAATTATATGTTGTATGCTAGACTAAGGATTTAATTTACCTTTGCTTTTATATGTGAGATGCTTTGATCCCTTTGAATTTTTTTGTCTATCCAATTTCTTTTGGAACATCATGGAGAAGTTGTGGAAAGCATTTGGAAAGCCTTTAAGGCATTGGAGAAAATTTGGCTGTGAAATAAATTCTACGATCACTTCGTTAATAGGTAAGTGATCCTTCACATACTGCATGTTTCACGTTTTAGTTATAAGCTAAGGAAAGGTAGCAATTATTTTCTTGTTTGTTACTAGTTTTCCTTAGGAATCTAGGGAGATTGCTTCTATCTACAAAAGGGATTTTCCCGCATAAAAAATTGGCAACCATACTAGGGAACAAGAGTTCTCCTTTGTGTCATTTTATGACCGTTGACACCTTTAGACCCTTTTAAGAATTGAAATTTATGGTTTGAGACCTTCGTTTTTTATTTTTTCTTAATTTTCTCGATTTGTGTTGTTTCTGTTCAGCAATAGAGCGTAGATATGTGTAGTTTGGCTTCAGAAATAGTGTGCATGCACACTGTATTACACCGATGTCCTACGCAACCCTGTTAATTTTTTGAAAAAGTTAAGGTTTCTCTGATTTTCGTCCAAATTGTTTGTTTTTCTTTGGCTTGTTTACAGTCTCATAACGTCTTTGTTAAGTTGATTGGGTGTTTTGAATTTTCATTTTTGATAAATTCTTAATTTTATTTCCTTTGGTCATTACTTACAGGTTTGTCTCAGTTCCTTAACAATTTTTGCATGTTTTTTCTTTCATTTTTGCAAAATAAAATCCCCCTCAATCATCAGTGGGGGGGCCTGAATTGTGTTTGAGTGTTAATCGCTTTTGAGTGTCATTACTTTTAATCTTTGGAATTTTCACCCAATTTCCTTTACTTACGCTTGATTGGTTCTTTAGATTACATTGGTGAAGGAAAATAGACTTATTTTTATTTCATTGATTTGGAATCATCTTGTGGTTGTTTTGAAGAATTCTCTTGCATACATTACATTTTCATAGTTAGAATTCTCATTTTAGTAATATGAATGGAAATTGTAGATAGGTTACATTTGCATAGCTTTCAAGAAAATTTTGCATATATTACATTGCATGGTTTGGAATTTAGGGCTTTGAATTGCAGTGGAATAATTTGATTGAAGATCTAGTGTAGGAAATTCTTATTTGTTGCATTGTTATTTGCTGCAAAATGTTTTAATTTCCTTCCTTCCTTTAGATAGATATTCATCGAAATGAAAAGATTAAAAATTTCATGTTCGATTGCATTATAATTTTGATTCAGGTCATAACACCATAAGTTTCACCTCCATTTAACTACTGAGTAAATAATAGCTTAATAACACAACGCTAATAAAATTAATCTAGAATTTTTTACATTTTTAGAGCTCTTTCCACCTACAGTAGATCAAGTTGTAAGGCTTTAGAATAGGGAAGTGAGTAAACTTTCCAAAGTTGTAGACAAATAGTAGAATCTTGTGGTAGGGATTGAATCCATTTATTGCAATTTTTCTCCGGGAAGCTCCTCTTACATAGGAGTCAAGCACAAGATCATATCGGACCCAGTGAATTAATCGTACATGCTTCATTGGTTACGGTAGAAGATTTGCATGCATTACAAACAATGTAAAAAGGTACTTGGGGTCCCTTGGAAGTAAACCTCAGAGTTACCATGTTAAGGAGCTTTCAAGGGGATTTAGCTTTGCTACTCTACCCTTGCGTGTACATTGGATCTATGACTATCCCCCTAGGTTGAATTTTTATAGTTGGTAACCTTAGTGACCATAATCTTAGGGATTTCTCCCGAGGTGACGGTAGAGGGAAGGTCTCTACTGTACCTGGAAAAAACATTTACTAGACTCACTTGAACCTTTTGGATGCTAATATTCACTCGAGATGGCATAAGTGGAGTTACTTGCACTAGATTGTTTCATTAGGAAGGTTTTCAGGGTAACTAGTTCCATCCACTTTATCTATATACTTTTCACCTTGATTTATGCGACGGTAGATTTGTGTGGTTTTACTCCTATATTTTTTAGCTTGTGTTATTTGTTTTTTTTTTACTTTTTAGAGGCCTTGTGTGTGGATTGTGAATTTTTATTGTTTTTTAACTGAAATTCACTAAAGTTGAATCTAATGGAAAAAATTATGGAATTTACCAACCAAAGAGCCCCTCTTAACGAGAATCCTAGTCCTTTTCCTTGCTTTGGAAATGTTGGTCCTCCTTATATGACTCCATTTTCATTACCTGGATTTACCATAGGTTTACCAATTGGTTTTTTTCAAATTTTTTGGCCTCAAATACCCAATTTGTTCCACCTCAACTGGATGTGTCACCTCAATCAAGTTCACCATCTCAACATCACTAACCTCATGTTGACCATTTACCTTCTTCACCTAACATGTCTTCCTCCATTTCTTCTTCTTTGCTTGGTAAAATCCTTGATGTTAGTAACCATGTGGCTAAGAAGAAGAATAAGCAATATAAGAAAGAAATCAACCAACCAACCATGGTTGTAAGTATTAGTAATGTTGAGGAAACCTCCAACATGCATCTCAAACCCAAATATCCTTGCAATATTTGTAAGGGTGACAACTTCCTTATCAATTGTCCTAGTATTCCTAAGGTCTTGGAAGTATGGTTAGAAAATTCTTATCAACTTACCATTGATCCATTGACCAGTGATTGTTAGGTTTCAGGGAAAAAGGGTAAAGTTAGATTTCCTTGTAGGTTATGCAAAGGGAATCATCAAAATCACATTTTCCCTCACATGGATGAGGCCTCAAAATTGTTTGAAAAACTTAATATTCAACAAAAAATTCCAACTTGTTACTGTAAAATTTCTCCCAACCTACCGCAATTTGACAAAGTGATTGATCTAATTCCAAGTACAACCAATCCCACTCTTCCATTAGAGATTGAAACACATATCATTGAGGTTGATGAACTGTTGGTTGATCAAGTGTTTGAATTGATTTCATCTTCGGTCGATCTCACTCTCCCTTTAGAGAGTGAATTTAATACTTCTCGGGTTTTTATTGTTACTTCAGATTCTTCTACACAAGGGGGCATTTCACCTATTTCCATGGAACCCCTTCAAAGTAATGAGGTCATTTAATTTTATTGGAGTAGACTGAAAAAACCTTGTCTTCCTTCTTCCACCCCTTTCCAAATCATTGTGAAAGTGCATGGTAAGAATGTGTGTCACACAAATGTAAATGAAGGCGCCTCTGTTAGTATTTTATCCTCAACTACTACGAAATCTTTGGGTTTCCCTCAGCTTGTGTCTATTACGAAAAATGTTTTGGCTTTTAATAGAACCATTAGTGAACCTTTAGGGATTCTTCCTAAGTTATCTATTACCTTGGAAGGTAAAACTATATGTATTGACCTTATGGGAGTCGAAGGCCCCTTGGATTTCAATTTTCTCCTTGGATGACACTATGTCTATGCGATGAAAGTTGTCGTATCGATACTCTTTCACGTGATGTATTTCCCTCACAATGGAAACATTGTGACTATTGACAAAATTTCATTTGTTGGTCTTGATTCAACTACTAGCCATCTGACATCCCTGAATGTTCCTTATATGGAAGCAGTTTCTACCCCACCACGAGTTAATTATGTGGCAACCGGTCCCATGTTTTCAATTACCGATGTAAGCAAGCCTTTCACTATTTTCTCGACTTCTTTTGAATTAGATATGGTAATTGACATAGTGAACCCTATGGGAGTATTTGAACGCAATTGTTTTATCCCTATTGAGTCCCTTAACATGTTTTCCTTCCAGAGAATTATTCTTTCTTCTTATAAATACCTCTTGGAAGCCATGATCGAGGTGTGTCCCTTGGCATGTGTTCCTTTTAGTTGGAATCCATGATCAAGGTGCATATGAGGATGGTTCTTTTCTTGTGTCAACCTTGTTAAAAAATAAAACAAGTCCTTATGAGCATAGTTATTTTTATTGTGTCAATCTCATTGAAAAATGAAACAAGGTTTCCATGAGGAAATTTATTTTACTAGGTCAACGTCATTCTAATGACCCAATTGTATAGATAAGTGATCCAAGCAAAAACAAATGATGGAAACTTAGGGGGTTTTGATCGAAGCACATAGAAAATGGAAACTACTTTTCCAAGGGCTCCATTGACAAGACTTGATTCAAGCCACAAGTTACATGTGAGGAAAACATGTTGCTCATTGCAAATAAGAAATTTTTCATCCAAATGTTTATCTTATTCTTGTGTAGCAATAATATGGTGGTACCTTTTCTCTATGTAGCATCATGCAATTGGCATGTTCAATTTTTTTAGCATTTTTTTGTTATGAAATACCACATATTGGTTGTTACGACATAGTTGCATTGAATTTTCAAATGCTTGGTGGTTTTCCATCGACATAAAGTAGTTTGTCCTTGACATTAGGAGGTTCCAATCCTCAATAGTAGGTATTTCATTCCTAATATTTGTAAGTAGCTGTAGAAATGCAACTTGAGAAAGTTTGGCCTCTTGTTGACGGAAGATGATAGATAGTGTGATGATTATGTCTAAGTTGTGCCAAAGGGCATTGTCACATGAAGTGTCTACATATATGGGGATGTATTTTATAGGAGGTAGTTTCCTAAGACGACCAACAAGGATGATAGTCTGATTTCCTAAAGGCATATTTCGATGCAAATGGAATGCCTCTCTTAAACGGTCACCTATGTGTGAAAGAATTTTAGGCCCAATAAAGCTCATCTCATCGATTAGAATGTATTTGACATGAAATAGTTGTTCTTGGAGATGTAGAAGTGGTTGTCCCTTAAGAGGATGCATTGAAACTATAGGGATGTGTAGGGAAGAATGGATTGTAATTTCATTTATGTTAAATTCCATGACAATTGTTAGAGTGAGTAGGAGAAATGGGTTTGAATTGAGAGTAGATTTGGAAAGGAATGTATATTTTAAGAAATAAAAGAAATACTTTCCCATATCAGCGATACCTTGGATGATCATTCTAAGTGGAGCAATGGAGAAAGTGGTCTTGAAGTGGGTGAGGAAAATGTTGAGAGAAACTCGTTGGGTGGACAATAGTGAGTCAAGGAAGTGGGGAACTGGAGAGGGGGTAGTATGTATTTGGTTGGAAGAGCGACTTAACTCTATAAAAATTATGGTTGTCTCTTGCAAAGTGGAAGGGATAGTAGTATGGGCCCAATTGTGGTTTGAGTCAAAGTCACAATTCCTAAGCATGTCAAGGTCATCAACTTCAATGTTGTTCCCTAGGTGTAGTTGAGAAAGGATTTTCCATTCATCCATGTCTATGGAGTCAGGGGAGGCATAACATGAGTGGATTTGTCATCAGAGCAAGGAGAAAGAGGGTCTTCAGGGGCACAATGAACATGCCATGAAACATATGCATTTCTTTTTTGTTCCCAATTTGAAATGATTTCTTCATCAGTGGAGCGAACTTCCGATGGGAGTGTGTGAAAAGGGAAGTACAGAAGTATTTCACTCCAATATAAAGAAGTATATTAGGAATTGGTAGGAGTAGGGATGGAATCATAGTGGCGCATGACATGAACAATATTGGGAGGGTTTATGTGCTTCCTTTGGTTCTGTTTTTAACAAGTAGAGAAGGACCAAGAATGTGTAGCTTCAATAAGAGGTAGTGCTTCTAGCAAAGGAGGTCTATCCATGTATGCTACAATTAAGGGTGGTATTGGAAGGGGGTTACCTCTACCATGAGAAACATATCTAAAAACAATTTGACTAAAATTGAGCGAAATAAACGAGCAGTTTCAGAGTGAAAGGGGAACTTTTTGTAGCATGTGGCATGTCTCTTGTGCGCTTATGTCCCTATCAAAAACTATTTATGCTAAGATATTTTAGACAACATTAAAAACAGATGCTTAAAGATGCGCATTTTGTGAGAGAAATGACCAAATTTGGTGATAATTTTCTAATTTTGTCTCTTCTTTCACTGCATATTTCGATATGTAGTTGAGAATAACATATCAGGACAAAAAAAGTTGGAATTGGATGTTTTCTCACTATATGGCCATCATGTCAGAGTTGTGAACATTCAACATGTCGTCATTACAATCCAGGATATATGTATTTTTCACATTGTCATCAATCAATAAATAATATGTAGGATGCAAATCCCATGGAGTGTCATAGTGACAGATAAGAGACAGAACTTTCTTGTGAAGAAAGGATGAGGGATGGCATTTAGTATTTTGTTGAATGCAATTCACAAGTTCTTTGTAATCATAAATGTGAGAGGATGAAAAATATTGATGGTGTTGGGAAGATGCATGGGTCATGCTCTGCAGATCGGTGTACATAAGAGGCACGTTGTTGAATAGGTCAAGGGTTCCAAGCAAAAATGTGTTGATCGAAATAACACTTTTCTCTATCAAGTTCAGCTTGGTCATCCCAGTTTAGGTTTTCCATATTAGTTGTGTTTTCTAGCTAGTGGAAACCATGTATGTGCACTAATCCCCTATGTTTCCACTCATATTTGTGAATATGAGAAAGGATAAATTTTGAGGTGAGCATATATGTAGAATTAAAAACAAAGAATTGAAGGATGGTTAGATGAAGACCTGCAGCAGTAGTATTTTGCATGGAAGCCTTTTTGCAATGCCTCTTCAAGGAAGATTGTGAATTGACAATGAATGTACTACAATGCAAGATGTGGATTCTTGATTATATTATGGAATATCCATCAAGACAACTTGGATGAAGCAGGGGGGTCACTAGGAATGATCATGTGCAATTTATGTCATTTGGTGTCAGTTGCACTAAGGGTGAAGATAATAATGTCTATATGTGTGATCATATTAGTGAGTTCACCTCTACGCTTGTTCCAGAAAGACTGTGTACCCTTGAGACCTGACCCGAAGTGAATAATATTCTTCGGAAGCATTAAATCAAGCATGTCATGGAGACATGCATGAAGTTTTACAATTGGTTCGAATGGAAATTGCAATCTACCCATGGTATTCATTCACCCATGGTATTTATCCACCCATGGTATTCATTCACTAGTGGAATATACCCATGGTATTATAATTGGCATCCACCCATTATATTGTAAGTGACATCTACCCATGGTTTTCATTCACCCATGGTATTTACCCACCCATGGAATTTACCTGTGCTATTGTAACTAAAAAATACTATAAGTAACAAGTCACATTTTATAAAAGGACAGTTTTTCCACCACAATGTAGATTTTACAGTTATTCTTTGCTTTAATAAAAAAAAGTTTCTTTGTGGTGTTGTTTACTGTGTGTCTCCTCTTTTCTTCTGGAATTTCAATTTTTCAGATCTTGGGGACCTCCCCCCAAGATCCATTTCAATTTTTAGATCTTGGGGGCCTCCCCCCAAGATTCGGATCAATGGTATCTGATTCGGGTTACGAATCTATGGGAATGAGAGTTTGACGCATATTTCTGTTTCAATTTTTGCAGAAATATTCAACAAACTTCATGCATACGCTATGATCTATACAAGACACTTTCTTGGGAAAAGCGGGAAGATTTGCTTCATTTTTTTGCACGATTTTTTTGGGCGACGAATTTGCAGTTCAAATCTAAAAATTTTGGAGAAAAAATAAAAATAAAACAAAATAATAGATATGGATTCCTTACAAAAAAATACCCAATTAAAAAAAAAAAAAAGGGGGCCGAATCGGGGTCCAGATGAGGGAGATATCATTGATTTAAAATCAGTTGTGTTCTAGAAATTTTTCTAATGACAATTCATGGATGAAAACTATTCTATTATTTTTCGTATTTTTTATGTATAATTTTAGCAATATGATTGCATATATGATATCCTCATGAAAAATCACCCAATTTAAAAAATAAAATTGGTTGAATCGAAGTTCGGATGAGGCAGATATCGTTCATTCAAAATCAACTATTTTTGTTTGAGAACTTTTGTGATGATGGGGTAGTTGCAGCACGAGCCTGAGTTTCCAGAGTGTCTAGATAGGGATTTCAATCACATGGGATGATGTAGAATGATCATTCTATTTCCAAAAACAGGTTATAATAAATATTCTGAGTTATATTGACAAATTTATTCCCATTTTCAGTATGGAGCATCATTTGAAGCGAGATCCCTTTGGAGATGTGCCCTCCCACCCCACTTTAGTAGGAACCTGCTTCACATTCATCAATTTCATCATAGAAATATTCGTCTTGGGTTCTTTGGAGATGTGCTCTCCCACTCTAGGCTATATAGGCACCTACTACTTCATCAATTGTCAGCATCACAGTTATGGGTCAACCACACAAAATCCTTGTCATCGAATTACATTTTCCAGGCCACACATTGTTAGTATCACAATTGGTCATAAGCATTACAAGGTATCTCTATCATCTAATCTTTGTTTTTCATGGTTATGGGTCATCAACGAACCCACACTTAATCGAAGTCCATTTTCTAGTTCGCACATTGTCAGTATCATAGTTGGTCACAAGCATTATAGGGTATCTCTATCCTCAAATCTTCGTTCATCACGGTTATGGGTTAACCACACAAAACCATTCTCTTCAATGTCTCTTCAAATTCAACACAAGAGTTCTCAGGAGGGAACTCCATGTAATGGGGACCATTGCTTCTTAAAGAGGGAGGAATGATCCAAATGGAAATTGGCATCTACCCATGGTATCCATTCACCAGTGGTATTTATCCACCCATGGTATTCATCCACCCATGGAATCTACCCATGGTATTGTAAGTGACATCCACCCATGGTATTGTAAGTGAAATCTACCCATGGTATTCATTCACCCGTGGTATTTACCCACCCATGGAATTTACCTGTGGTATTGTAACTAAAAAGTGCTATAAGTAACAAGTCACATTTTGTAAAAGGACGGGTTTTCCACCATAATGGAGCTTTTACAGTTATTCTTTGTTTTAATAAAAAAAAAAAATCCTTGTGGTTTTGTTTATGGCGTGTCCTCTCTTTTCTTCTGGAATTTCAAAAAAAATTAGATCTCGGGGGCCTCTCGGCCCCAAGGCTTCTTTTCATAAACACAAAAATAATTTCTTGGCTATGGTGGCATATCATAAGGTTGTACAATTAATAATGAAATCTTGGAAGCTGGCCAAAACAATTATCATGGTAGTACATGAGGTGCAAATTATTTTCTTGCATTTCAACGTTTTAAAGTCGTGGTTGAGCGATAATGGAAACCCTTGTGAGGAAGAGAGTGGGGAAGGCATAGAAAAGAGGCCTTATGTGGTGTATTCATTGACAACAGAGAGGGAAATAGTAGGCTAGGAAATTGAAGTGATGGAATCGGAATGGGAAGAGTGAAAGTAGTTGCATATTTCTTCAATATCAGTATGGGAATTTGGGAGTGTTGATACAAAATAGGATGGTTGGAGGTCTATTGGGGTGGGTGGTATAGGAATGTCATGATCCAAAGTAGGAAGGCCAATTTTGGGGTCAGGAGAGGAGGGGGTGATGTGTCAGAGGATAGAAGAGATATCAGTAGGGTGAGTAGGCAAGGAATATACTGCAACATGGTCCACATGGGAATCCTTATAGTAGGGATCAGTCTAGTAACAACTAGGATGTCCAAATTGGAAGCTAAGCATGGAAAGGTGTTGACAATAACAGTTGTGTCTTGGGGGAAACAAAAAGTATGACTAATGTACTTATACTAGCCACCACGTGCATGGGTGACTTGAAATATTGGGTTAACACGCGCTGTGACCATTTCCTCTATTTGGGTTAGAGAAGCAAGTTCAAACGGTTGGTTGCTAGGGTCCATGTTGTTTGCAAGGGAGAAGCGGTGGGTGGACTTTGTAGTTGCACAACGAAAGCAGCAAATGTTACCATGCAATAACTTTCTTTTCATACTTGGGTATGATACCTTGCATATGGAGAAAACATGAAAGGGAGAGAGGTCATATATCCTTTCACAAAATTGGTGGTATGCATGGCTAAGCATGGGTTGAATAGATTTTGGGGATGGGAAGGTATGTTGGAATCATGATTGTAGTTACACCAAAACCTGCAAGTGTTAGTCAACGGACACATCGCCAGAGTTATCGAATCCACAAGAGGTGGTTAAGCACATGTCGTGAAACACATGTGGAGCATTTTTTTATTCAATGTCTAACAATCTCCCCCCCCCCCCCCAACATGAGTCAAGTGTGATTCGAACTCGATACCTTTTTCTCTAATACCACTTTTTAGAATCATGATTGTCGTTACACCAAAATCCATAGGTGTTATTAAATGGACGCATCACAAGAGTTAACAGATCCATGATAGGTAGTTAATCATATTTCATTAAACACATGAAGAGCGTTGGTTTATCCAATGTCCAACAAGGTCAAGTGGCATGGGTCAATGGTAGAGTGTGTGAAGCAAAGGGGAAATTAGGGTCAATGATGGTAGGAAGGTGAAGAGAAGGAAAATTGGGAGTAGAAAATGTTGAAGGAGATAGGGTTGTAATCGAGGTTTGGAGATGTTGGGGAAAAACAACATTATATGGGGGTGTAGTTTGACAGGATTGGGGTGTTAACCTAGCGCTATATTTGAGACTCTTTGTTTTTTGGATTTTTCTTTGTTCAGTGAATAGAGGAGTCTCTTGTGAATATTTCTTGAGGGTCTTTCAAAATCCTCTTTCATGTCCATCTTGATAAAAACATGGGGATATGAATATTAGTGCATACTGGAGTTGAGGGAGAGTAGCATTAAGCACAAATAAAGAGTGCATTAAATAGTGTCGGTAGAAGGAATAATATTCAATGGAAGGGGAGGGAATAACTATATATTCAAAAAGAAAGGAAATAAGAGCAAGTGTTTTTTTTTGTTTTTTTTGCAAATTGTGAAAGAGTCTGTACATCCACATATTAGTTGTGCATTATTAAGGAATGAAGAGGACATGTACAAGGTAAGAAGTATAAATATGCAAGATGAAACATAACTAAATATAAAATATTTAAGCTAAAGAAGCAACATCCTTTTCTAACAAGTCATTGATTTTTTTTGTTGCACAACACATAATTTTAAAGCTCATAAGAAAATAAAGAACAAATATGTTTGAGATTACTTTGAAAAATAGAGAAACTAGGAAGTTATTCATGCAATATGGAATTGGGGGGGGGGGGGGGGGGGGAATGAAATCATGGAAATGGGAATTGTAAAAAACATGGACACAAATACACTACCTTTCTTGGAAGGAACAACAAAAGAGCATATATATTATATTCAAAGGTAAAATATTTAGTATGTAACATAGGTGTAGACACAAAGAGGAGATAAGTACAATGATGTAATGAACATATAACATCATGTGTGAATTAAATAAGAGGGTGGTAGGGGGAATAAATGAAAATGAACAGAGAAACATATAGAATATGTTGTCTACATTTAAATTTGACATGGGAGAAGAAGAGGGAGGCTCAAATGCAACAATAACTATAGGTCCACACAATTTCTTCATGTCTTCAAGGACAAGACCACTTGCAACGCCATACGATATCTCTTCTAAATTGACCAGTACAACCTTCAGGTGGATGATACCATTGAAGCTATATTTTTTCACAGATAGTATGAAGAGGAAATGATGGCATGAAAGCCTTGAATAAATATCATGGATAACATCAATATCATTGGAGAGTATGAAAAATTCCTTAGTTGGGACACCCATGAGCTCAGTTGTGAAATTATCAAAAGATGTGGCATTTTTCAGTAGCCCTCTGTGGTCATGTATTTCAATTTTTGGCACATAGCAGTAGTCACACTCTGTGAAGTCACCATCACATTTCATGCAATGCCACATTCCATTCGAGTGGTGGAAAAAAAATTTCAAGCACTACATGCCATTACATGAGAGAGACCATGTAAGGAAGTATAAGTGTTGCATGTCAATAGAGGTGATGGTTGCGAGAATAGAGAATCATGATGATTTTCTGAGGGGATGCAAGCCTACGAGGTTGACAATTGTACATTGTGGGTGGGCTCACTTGGAAGACCTAGAGAACTTTCTACTCAATGATGGTGAAGAAATAAAGTAGCCTTTTTCATGGAACCATGAATGGAGTTAGTGAGTCTCTAGAATGTGTGGATTCAGGAGGAGGATGATGGTGGAGATGGTCCCTACAGTCCTTCCATTAAATTCGTCTATGAGGCCACCCTTGATTGCAAGCATAGGAGATGCATTGAATAGAGGAGACACAATGAGTTCATTTCCTATATATTTGCAATGTTCACCCCATATGGTGATGTCGATGTTATACCTATACATGTCCTCCAATTTGAGAGTTTTAATAGGTGTTTTAGACTCATCTCTTCGATGAATGGTGGAGGTAAGGGAAGTGGATCTGACCACACCAATGATGCCCACAATTGAGTTGAGGTCTGCAAATTTGATTTCAATTATAGGTTTGAGACAAAAGCGATGGAAATGAATATTCATAGCATGATCCAAGCAAGGTTGGATAATGGAATCCGCAAAGAGGAATACCTCCCATTTTCTATTTAGATGGTTATAAATTGTATTTTTTGGCTTGACTAACCCATTATAAACCATGTAAAAATGGCCAACCTGGACAAGGCATGTAAGAAATCTTCAAAATATCCAAATGTAGAGAGATGGATCTCGTCATTGGCATAATCAATGAGGTCAAATCCAAAGACCTTTCTGGAGCCCCAAGCATTGTTGTATGAGCGAAGGGTTTTTTTTGCAAGCATCCTACCTTGGATTGACCAATATTTATGGTAGGGATTTATTGCCATGAATGGAGTGGAAACAGGTGCACTCGAGGATAATTGAGTTGATGTTGAAGCAAAACCCTCTATCAAAGTGAGACTATGCAAGGAGGGGCCTTATGACATTGAAGAACTTGCTTGGAATTTGGACGACTGTACAATTTGAAGAAGGATCAAGTCCCTAATAAAATTTGCATGTTGTTGAAAAACTTCAAGTTCAAGCACTTTTATAATCATGAAGAAAAGGAAACAAAGAGGAAAGCAATGGGCCATCAGTTGAAATGTAAGTGGGGAAGAGAGGAAAAATAGACAAATGCAGAAAGGATGGGGAAAATATTGTGAATATATGCATATTTCTACAAAAGTGTGCAAGTGGATTTTTTTAGAAAGATAATTGACCCCAGTTGCAAGTCACCAGAGGTGACATGCCCATTGTAAGCAGACGTCATTAAAGTTTTGTGTTGGTAGGCACCGTCACTGAGGGAAATATGGTAGCATGGGCCTGATATCTTTGTTAAAGAAACAAGGTCGATCTTGATTATTTGGAGGGATGGTTGGAGCGTTGTAGAGCTAGCTAGTAGCAAAGTGATGGCATTCTCTGTCAAGGTAGTCTCCATGATGAAAAGGAACAAAGTTGTCATGGAAGGCGAAAACCTGCGAAATAGAAGTGCGAGGGGAAATGATCAATGCAATAGTTTGAAGAAAAACATGACCAATAATTCCATAGGGGTTAACAAGATGGTTGATTCTTCACGGTTTCCACAAGCATGCAATTTGAAATCAATATGTGTTAATTCCATGATGCATGAAAATTATGTAAAATCAAAAGGATATGGTTGGAATGAAGGGGATGATTAGAAAACACTCTTAATTGCAAATACAGGTAGATTCCATTTAGTTTCCATGTGATTCACAAATATGATGTAACAAATAAAATAAAAATATGATGCTAAGAATACAATAAAAAATACAATTATACACATGAATACAAGCAAGAACTCAATTTCTAAATGGTTTAACCACCATGCGAACTATCCAGGTGTGACCACCATCATAGTAGATACTTTCAAAAGGAAACCAAAACATAATATTATGAAAATAATAAAATTAAAAATACAATATACACATCATGAAATGCAACAACTCAATTGTTTAATGGGTTAATCATCATGGACATTATCTAGTTGTGATTTCCATTACAATCGACGTAATGAAATATAACTTTCAAAAGGCAACCCATTTATATGGTATACATGTGATAAAGCCAGAACATATGTTATTTTCAACAGCACCAATAATAACCATTAAACAAACACAATTTATGAATGATATTTTATGTGAGGGTAGATTTATGAGCAACATTCACATGTAATAACCATTAAACAATCATAATTTATGAATGATATTTGATGTAAGGGTACATTTATGAACAATATTTTTTTAAAACTATTTCACATCAAATATTCAATTTTTAGGCTTAGTTTGTTTAACATTTGTGCATTCGAAACTCATATGAATGGTACACAACTTAGCATTTGAATGTTCACTTTGGATAAATTTGGTGATCATTATGAGTAACATGTTCCCACATACAACAAACCAATATAGTTCTTGTATATGTTACTTGTGGGGACACAATTCAAAATGATTGCAGTTGAAATCTATCAAGGAGACACATTGAAAATGAGTATCAAAGATTGTGTTAATGAAACTTTCGAGCACAGGTAGATCTTCAAATGTTGATATATATTGTTTAGAAGTTATAAACAAAATAGTTACGTTGGGTTATCCGTGCAATTAATCCAAATATATAAAATGCTTATTTAGACAAAATTATGAATAATGTTAAGACAAATCCAAGCCAATTAGGTTTCCATCTCTTCTCATTTATATATCCATGCATAAATTCAACCTAAAAACATTATTTAAACTACCATTTGACCTCCATAATACTCAACGTTAGAGTTCCAGAGTGAGAGTCAAACATATATTAGAAGAAAACTCAAACTTGAGGTCCATATTTAGTAGTATCCCAACACAAAAAAGTCGAATTAAAAAGTGGAGCTATTGAAACCACTAAATTTGAGTACTACATTATAAAGGAAGAAGTATTTAGCAATGAATAAATTTGTTTAGAAACATGGATTGTAAATGTGGCATTCCTTCCACTGCAGAAATTGAAATAGGTTGAAAAGGAGATATAATACTTGTATATATTACTTGTTGGGACACAATTCAAAATGGTTTCAATTGAAATCTATCAAGGAGACAAATTGAAAATGAGTAGCAAGGATTATGTTAATGAGCCTTTCCAATACATGTAGATATTCAAATTCCCCTCTATATTGTTTAGAAGTTATAAAAAAAAATAGTTAGGTAGGGTTATCCATGTAATTGATCCAAATATATAGAATGTTTATTCAGACAAATTTATGAAGAATGCTAAGCCAAATCCAAGACAATTAGGTTTCCATCTCTTCTCATTTATATAGCCATGCACATATTCAACCTAAAAACATCCTTGAAACTACCATTTCACCTCCATAGTACTCAGCCTTAGAGAGCTAGAGTCAGATGCCAAACCTATATTAAAATAAAACTCGAACTTGAGGTCCATATTTAGTGGTAGCCCAACACAACAAAATTCTGGTTAAAATGTGAAGCTAGTGAATCCAATAAATTTGAGTAACACATTATAAAGGAATATGTATTAATAAATTTATAAATTTTTCCATATAGGTGGATTGTAAATGTGGCATTCCTTCTATATTGGAAATTGACATAAGCTCAAAGACAAATGAATTGCAAATGTCGCATTCCTTCCACAGTGGAAATTGAAATAGGCTCAAAAGGAGATGAAGAGTAGGAAGAAGATGCATCAAAGGAATTTTTATGTACACTATAATTTACGACACAAGGTTCACCAAAATAAAGGCAAGGGAAAAAGTTAAATCACTTGGTGGAGGGAAGAAACGAAAGCCTCCAGATGACATTGACTTGGAATAGGGGTAGGTCTTGGAAAATACCTATGTCCTGAGGGAGGTACCACATGGCGTAATGCATTACACGAGTTAGAATGCTCATTTGTAACAAACAAGTAGATTCCATTTAGTTTCATGTGATTCACAAATTTGATGTAAAGAATAAAATAAAAACATGACATAAAGAATGAAATAAAAAAGACAAGCATACACATGAATACAGATAGAAACTCAATTGTTGAATGGGTTAACCACCATCGGAACTATCCAGGTGTGACCACCATCATAACAGATACTTTCAAAAGGAAAAAAAATATGATGAAAAGAATAAAATTAAAAAGACATATACACATCATGACAGGCGACAAATCAATTGTTGAATGGGTTAACCAGAATAGGCATTATCTAGTTTTGATTGCCATTATAATTGATATAATGAAAAATAATTTTCATAAGGCAACCCATTTATCTGGTATATGCATGATAAAACCAGAACAAATGTTGTTTTCAACAACACCAGTAACAACCAGTAAACAAGCATAATTTATTAATGATATCTGATGTGAGGGTACATTTAAGAGTAAGAGTTTTTTTTAACTTCTATGCATCAAATATTCAATTTTAGGGCTTATTTTTTCAACATTTATGCATTTGAAACTCATATTGAATGGTACACAACTTAAAATTTGAATGTTCACTCTGGATAATTTTTTCTTAACGTTTTGAGTACCCTTTTCTCAGATACAACACAATGATATAATTCTTGTACATATTGCTTGTGGGGACACAATTAGAAATGGTTGCAGTTGAAATATATCAATGAGACACATTTAAAATGCCATAGAAAATATTGTGTTAATGATGCTTTCCATTACAGGTAGACCTTCAAATGTTTCTCCATATTTTTTAGAAGTTAGAAATAGAATATTTATAGAAGTTATAAATAGAATAGTTATTTAAGGGTTATCCATGCAATTGATCCAAATATATAGAATGTTTTTTCAGACAAAATTTTGAAAAACGTTAAGTCAAATCCAAGCCAAGTAGGTTTCCATCCCTTATCATTTATATAACCATGCACATATTCAACCTAAAAACATTCTTGAAACTACCATTTCAGATATGTAGTACCAAGCCTTAGATGTATGCATGTTTTCCTAAAAAGTAGAAATTTGACGTGTAACCATCCTCTGAAAACTATTTAATGATTGGTTGATTAGACTAAAAGTTTATGGAGCCAGAGTGAGATGCCAAAACTATATTAGAATAAAACACAAATTTGAGGTCAATATTCAGTAGTATCCCAACACAAGAAAATTCTGGTTAAAAAGGTGGAGTTAGTGAATCCACTAAATTTGAGCACTACACTATAAAGGAAGAATTATTTAGCAATTTATAAATTTGTACAAATAGATGGATACTAAATGTGGCATTCATTCAACCATGTAAATTGGCATATGGTCAAAAGGATATGAAGGGAAGAAAGAAGATGCATCAATCACATGTTTATGTACACTAGAATTTATTACATAGGGTTCACCAACAAAAAGGCAAGGGAAAAAGTTGAAATCACTTGGTGGAGGGAAGAAACAAAAGCTTGTAGATGAAACTGAATTATAATAGGGGTAGGTCCTGAGGGAAATATAAATGGGCATGGAGAGGTAGAAAAAGGAGAAGAGGGAACAAAAGAAAAGAAGACAAAACTAGAAAAGGGGAATAAATAACAAATGAACTAGACATTGGGCTACCCTACACAATCTTGGTGGATGAATTGACTACAGGTTGGGAATTTTTGGACTCCATACATAAAATAGATATTTCCAAGTTAATACAATAGATATAATTATAGAATTCATATAAATAAAAAGAGAGATTTATGCATTGAAGAAGAAACAAATTTCAGGAGCAGAAAGAAATAGTAGCCAAAAAACAAAGATGGCCTAAAAAATACATGAAAATATTATAGTCATGATTGAGTTGATTCATTCAAAATTTATGGTCAGCTAATTTCATTTTCTTAATCCTGCATAAGTGTTTAAACTAGTCATGCTCTCTTTCCAAGCAACGTGTTGACATCCAGTTTGAAAAACCAGCCATTTCCCTTGAAATGGTAGGCTACTTTGTTTCAGAAATACATGTTGTTAATAATATTTGGCTTGGAATTTTTAGTTGTGATGTAGAAAATGTCTTTGTTGTTTGTGTTTTTCGGTTACTAAACTTGTTCCAAAAGAACTATGATATACTTCTTAGCATTTTCAATCCCCAAGGCTGGTTGGAAATAACGTATCCTTGACCATATATTTCCTAAGACAATTAAAGGGCTTATTTCTCTTTCTCTGTGAAAATATTCAAATGGTTGCAGTTTGATTTTAATTTTGAAAGTGTGCGATAGTTACAAGTGATTTTGGTCACATTAATGATGGTCCTTAATGTGGGGAAAGATATGTGGACAATATTGCTAGGATTAGTAGGGATGACAAAGGTAACATCTTTCTCCTTGAACGAGTGGCAGGAGAAAAGATATAGGGGAAAGTTTGCAAGTTCTTAGCTACCAAAAAAATGATGCAAAGAAATTTAATTTATGAGAGCTTGGTTGGTTGACTGCATCAAGCTCAGAGAATATCAAAGTCCAAAAAATATTCCTAAGCTGATGATTCTTAGAGATTATTTACTTAAATTATAAAATGTGTTCCATAGTTTATTTAAAGGGTCACACCAATATATTGTTTTCTTTATTTGTACAACAATCATTTGAATAGACTAAAAAATTAAATATAGTTACATGATTCTAGTGGCACCTGAAGTTATTATCCCATAAAAAAACAACATTGTCATAATAGATGCATTCGCATCATTACCTCCATCTATAGGTCGTTTCAATTATGCCTCTATTTAATTTCATTGCAAATTGGATATTGTAATATCCACAATCTATTTGCATCCTTGTGCTAACATTTTTCTTCAACAATGACTAATCACTTCAGAGGAGTGATGAAACAATAATTGGTCTCCAAAATCAATATTTTCATAAAGATGATGATGTAGTAGCTTTCCAATGAGGGTTTCCCTATGACAATGTGTTATATAATATTTTTATTAGAAATGATGATAAATTTAAAGGAGCATTGATACAATAATTGGGTTTTCAAAATCATCTTGTGATAAAAACGATGATGCAATAGCTTTCCATGTTTCTCAAGGAACCCTCTTGTTTAACTAGTATGAATATTTTAGTTAATGGATTTTTGTGGATGCCCTAAGGGAGGAATACCTCCCATGGGAAATTTCAACAATCAATATACATGGTGGACACAACTCCACCAAGGTTGATATCAATATGTGAGTAATAGATGGTTTACAAACCTTGTAAAAGAAACTTGGCATCAAGGATATTGAGAGGCATTAAGTCTTCAAGTATTGCAACAATGTACACAAATATAACTAGACCAACATGGAATCTATAAATATATAATTATAAGTAGTGGCCAACATATATGGGTTAAAATTGAAGAAAAGTTTAAGTACAAGAGTTTGGTCTTGCAAACACACTATAACAAAAGGAAGATAAAGGCAAGGTATGCAAATTGACATAGGGCAAGGAAAGGACATCGACCAATAACATAACCATTAATTGAAGCTTCCCACAAATCCTACCGCCTAAATGGAATCCTAAGAAATACCTAGGGAAGTGACACAAAATACAAAATATTATATGGCACTCGAGATGAGAGTGTTGTGCATGAAAAGCAAGGATGGCCAAGATGCAAACCCATGTTCTTGAACCAATGTCAAAAATGTTTCATACATAAGATAGAGGAAATAAAATCATGGATGTTTACCCTTATTCAACAGTTGGAGCTTTATAGGTGCAATTGGAAGAGCCTGAGGAGCTAAAGGATAGGGATTTCCTTTTCCACTCACAAATGTGGGTGAATGTCATACACTCTATTACTAACAATGACAACTAGAATAACTTAATATCACTAGATGTTGTGAAAGGACCAATGATGCCAATAAGATTGTACCCTAACTATGTACAATTGAGTGGTTCACTACAAGGAAAAGACCCTCTAGCGGAGGTTATAAAGGAGGTTTTTAGTGTTATAAAATTGGCCAAAATTGTCAAAAAAACATTTTCTACAACATTGTTTTTGGTAACGGAGGTCTTGGCAGAGCTTTTAACAGAATTTCAACACAAATAAAAAAATTGGGCGGTCGGAGGTTATTACGGATGTTTTTTTCATTGGTGCGCTACAAAGGTGGCAATGCATTGGTGCGTGTCATTTAGACGGTCGGCCCAAGGCAGTCGAAGGTGCATGCACCAGGCCGTAAAGGTCTCAAACTGCACCAGGCGCACTTTAGGTGATACAACACATGGGGTTGTTCTAATTGGTATTGGGATTTGTGCGGTACCCATAGGTCGATCAACGCACCAATTCGTAGTCTTATAGAAACACACCAGTGTGCAGTATCAAACAAATGCACCGATTGTTCTAATTCATATTGGTATTTGTGAAGTTTCCATAGGTCGTACAAACGTACCAATGTGTAGTCTCACATAAACGCATCGGTGTGCAGTATCACACAAACGCACCAAGAGTTATAATTAGTATTGGTATTTGTGCAGTGCCCATAGGTTGTAGAAACGCACTGGTGCGTTGTATCATACAAACGCACCGGTGTTCATTTTGTATTTTTTAGAATCATCGACCTGTGACAGTGCAATTATTGTGATTTTTTAAAATTCATTATTCATCAAAAATCGACACATCTCATAACAATATTCATATTCATTAATTTTTTATTAATGCATTTTAATGTGATGTTTGGATTAATTTGCTATATCATATCATAATTATTTTGATTTTTTTAAATTCATTATTCATCAAAAGACAACACATATATTATAACAGTATTCATATCAATTAAATTTTTATTAGTGCATTTGAATGTGATGTTTGGATGAATTTGTTATATCATATCATTAGATTTCACATCTCTTCATTATAATATTTAATCATCCATAAATTTAATCAGTGGTGTTACATTTCACAGCGACAATGGAGAACGCAATAGAATAAATTAAAACATATATATATATAAGACAGACTTTTTCATACAAAATGGGAAAGTTATTGTTATCCCTTTGTCTTTCAATTGGGACACTATGTCCATTACATTAAACAAAATTTTTGATTTCACAGACAAATATTTCAAAAAATACAACACCTTGCTTTGATATCCAACAATAATGATCATCATTCTTCGGTTGAATTGTTGTCACTGCTCGAGCTACTTCCATGACTTGGGTTATTTTGAGGAATGTTTTGTTCATGGTGTTGATTGTTTTCTTCTTCTTCACCTTCCATCTACAAACATAAAAATAAATTGTAATGAGTTTATATACATTGGTGAGAATAATAAAAATTGCAATATTAAATAATATATATCAATGTAAATCGAAAATAAATGACCTACCATAGCAAAAATTGACTCATGAACTATACACATTCTTTCAAAACCAAATTTCATGCCATCTTTCAAGATTTCATCTGGTGGCAGAGTTCCATACTTTGTAACCTGCAAGTTTTATACCCCATAACAAATCATATATTTAATATAAAAGATTTGTTTGTTCTATTAATTATAGACGGAGCTAAGTAAAACATGATCGATAGATGCTTACAAATTCCACAATTAATTTATGATATGCCAACATATACTCACAACCCATATTTAACCCAATGTCAATCAATTCGTCTGATGGTTCTTCTTTGTATGTTCACACCTGTTTGAAGACATTCAATGATGATTTTTTTAAAACAACTTAAAATATACAAAAATGAAATCTAGTTAAGTTGTTATAAGGAAGTAACAATTACTCACAAACTTAGATATCAACCCTTTTCTTCCTTGTCGTCATGTTTTATGTGTTGAATGGGTTCCATTTTCTTTTCTTTTCAGCAAGAAAATACTTGAAAAATAATATTTGATGCTAAATTGTTTATTTATTGTACCTAATGATCGAAAAATTCAATTATTACATATTACATTTAAAGAACGTTGTTGTTGAGATGGCTCCTCTTGCGATGCAATTTTGTCCATTTCTTTGACCATCTCCTTATACACATTTCTGGACATTCCTAATGGCATATTTATAATATCAGCTCATTCATCTTTTGAGATTTTCATAATCTTCCTGAAAATGTAACATGACAATAAACTATTTAATTTTTATATTGATATATGAAAATTAAATATAACAAAAGTAATATTTATAAATGATAGTTATAAATAATTCTAGAAAAAAATTTAAAGGAATATTAATTTTTCATTTCTTCTTCTTTTTTGTTGTACGTTTTTGCTATTAAAAGTCTAACATGTCTCATTGACCAATTCTCTAGAAAATATTCATGTAGTTTAGATAAAATTTGGTTCTTTGAATCATTTGATTGATTTTTGTATTGTAAGTGGAAAGAGCGTATATGCATTCGCTCCACTAGATCCCTCAAACTTTTGTAAAAGTTTTTCCCCTTTTCGTTAACCTCCAGCACCACACCAGATGAGCTAAGGAGCAATTCATTTTCATTTGCAAGTTCTATTTTTTTTCTTTTCTTAGAACAACATTCCTTTTATGAGTTGTTGGTCCCTGTAGAACATTAAACAGATGTAAATTAATAGATTGTTTTAAACATGTTATCTAATAATTTTAAGTATATTATTAATGAAAAATAAAAAAAGAAACTCATATTGGATTGATAGTATTTTTTCATTCACCTTATTCATCATTTTGAAATTTTTCCATCAAGCTTTTACGCTCTTCTAGTCCTAGATCAGAAATAATCTTATCGAGCTTCGTCATTTTGTGGCTCTGCGTGATACACAGTAAACAAAACATATTAGTTAAACTTACATATAGTTCAAAAATAATATTTTTTGTAAATAATTTACAAAGAACTTGCCTTTTTTGCTTTTCTTGATGTGTTATCATTATTTTTGTTACTTTATCTCTTTTCAGCCATTTCTTTATCAATATGAAACCTGTACCATATTTTTCATTAATATATTTTATAAATAAATTATCACTTTTCAGGTAAAAAAAAAATATCAAGAAACTGGTGCACTTTTAAATGATGTACACACCGACGTCAGTGTGTCGTGTTCTTATAAATGCACCACCCAAATAGTATAAAACACCGTACGGTGCTCTATGTAAACCAGGGGAACTAGTGCGTTACATGTTAACCACCGCACTGATTAACACAGACAAAATAATAAAAATCGTCTAGTGTTAGTTTTTGTAGCATATGGTGTCGTGGAGAGGGTTGTGCGGCCTAGTCTTATAAAAACCCCGCGCAAACAAGGGACTACCATACGGTGCTCTCTGTCAACTAGGAGACCCGATGCGTTATATGTTACATGGTGCACCGATTAACACAAAATAAAAATTTATTTTTTCCAAATAGTACATGAGCAGTGCACTATAATGAAATAGCGCATCGGTGCCTATTTTACATATGACACATGAATTTTAAAAAAAAATATTTTAAATATTTTATCAAATAGTACGTGTACGGTGCGCTAGGATAAGCCAGTGCACCGGTGCGCTAGGTTACATAGGGCACACCGATTAAAAAAAATCTGTTTGTTTTTTAATTCACGTAAGGGCCAACTTGGATTGGGATATGACTATGCAAGTCGTCTCATGGGTTAGATGTCATAGGCCTATATATATATATATATATATAACAATACAAACCCTATAAATCTAAAATGAAAAACCCTAATTCTGAAATCACAGAAACAGGAAGAAGCAAGGGAAGAAACAAAAAGAATGAAGGGTTTAGGGTAAAAATAGATTTTATTTTATTTTTTAAAATGAACAACAAATTGAATTTTTTACTTACCGCATAAAAAATACTGCAGAAAATGTAAAAAAAAAACAATAAAATTTAATCACGAGATCGTTTGAAATTCTATGCTACAAGGTTTGAATCACCAGATGTTTGGAATTCTGATTGTTGAATAGTTATGTTCGAAAGTATTTTGCTGCTCCACAGTGCTCTCGTGATGTCTTGCTCCAATTATGTCTCGTGAAAATCTTTGGCTGAAATTTTTTGCAAAATAGTGAAATAATTAAAAGTGTTTAGTATTTAAAGAATTGTTTTATGAAATTAGATTTTAGAAAATATTTTTCCGCCCATTTTTCAATTTACCGTTTTTTTTTTTCACATAAAAAAAATAAAGTTGTGTTTTATTATTTGCGGCTTTTCGTCACTGCTGTGTCAATTAATAACACCGCACTGGTGCGTCAGTTAATAACACGGTACCAATGCGCAGTAACTAAAACCGCACCGGTGCAGTTATCTGTACATAAGCACCGATAACAATAAGTCCATTTTTAAGGCACCGAAATTACTTTTAGGTGTGTGCACTAAAATTTATTATTGATTTTGGTCAAATGCAGGGAGAAAATATCATAATTATATTGAATGGACAGTTCTTCAAAATCTAGCTCGTTCCATAATATTTCTCAAATTCCATCGCGGAGTTCTCCCTATCCATCTCGAAATGTAATATTTACTTCATATTTTATTTATATTTTCATTATCTAATTGAATTTATGTTTTTTTATCCATGTCAATCAGCTTAATAAAATTATAATGTCTACAAATTTGTAGGTTCATGCTTATTCAGAATCAAGTTCAGATGCACAAAATAATCAAACAGCTCCAAAATGTCGGAAGCTCTTATCAGGAGCAGCGTACCGCAAGGCGCATTTGGTAGATAAAAATGGACATCTGCTTCACCCTGCCAATTGTAACAATATTGCATCTTCTAGCCACAATCTTGGGACAATGATGGTAATAATAATTGTTTGGTATACTAATGTAACTATTTCAACGTCAAACAAATTAATCATGCATTGTCAACATTCTTACTAATTGATATCATACATTTTGTGCTAATCATGTTCAAATATATTTTTTGAAATTATTAGGATTTTAGTGATGATGAACAACCTACCTACCGTCTTTTGTTGCACCCCATGACAATGTCAAATCGAGAGAAGGTTGAATTAAGAGAAAAAATCGGAAAGGAACGATACCAAGAATGGTTGAATCAACCACCGATTCAATTCCCGCTACGTCTAAATTCACCAATTAGAAATGACTACAACAATAGTAGTTATTCACAAGCTGGCAATGGAGGCAATAAAATAGAGGTTGGTATGGATGATTACTTAAGGGATACAACTGCCATGGAGACAATGTTATTAGATGCATTCCAAAATGATGATCAGCTAGGGGATGATGCTCATATCGCTGACACCTTTTTCGAAAGCCTTAAATTTGCTTCCACCACCCCTCTCTTTAGACCTGGCAGTCAGTCAAATTTTACCCAGTTGGGGACAAGGATGTTACTGTACAACTTGAAAGCAAAATTTGGCTTGTCGAATGCATGTTTCTCGGAAATTTTGAGGTAAGTTACCATAAAGTCCTCCCTTATATAAATTTGAGAAATATAATCACACAATGAACATTACAAATGGTAAATTTTATGAACTTTAATAATTATATTGACATTAATCACAAGTGAAAATGTGAAGTTGGGTTACACTTTTTGCCCTTTTTTGAGAAAAAACTTTCATTTTTTTCGGTTCTTCAACTTTCTGCAAGCTAAAACAATTTTTCTGTTTAGAATTTCATTTTGCGATAAAAATAAAAGTTGTCAGAAATTTTGTTAGCTTTCTATTACTTATTTTTTGGAATTTTTTTATACACATTTGATATGTCAACTTAGCATTTCTTTGAGTGTGTGTTTATTAACAATCAACAGATTCATAAGAATTCATGTTAATACGCAATGTTGTATTCTTTGAAAATTTGTGTTTTTGAGAAACAAAATGTGTTACAACAATCTAGACAGAGTTTACTTCAGTTTCGTCATATTTACAAATTCAATGGATGCATATCATAATTACTAGAATTTTTTGAACTGGTCCAATATGAAAAACTGCATATTTTGAATATGTTTCGAGACGCAAGAAATTTATTAACATATAAGTTATAAACTAAAAGTCTAAAAGCTACCCATTAGAGATGACGGACCAATGTAATGTACCATAATTTTTTCAATTTTTTTACAATGTATTTTGGAAGATACAGAATTTTGATTTCACTGAATCACAATGACCTTCATAAATTGTTTGCATCCGTTTTATTACAAAATTAATTAAAATTAGTAAATATTTATGAAATTCCACGAAAGTTATATTTCCTGAAAATAGATTCAATTTTGAAAATGCTATTCTTGCCTCCAACAGTTAATTCAGAATGTTTCATGGAGTATAATCAGTCCAAAGTTGCAGAAATGCATTCAGGGCTTGGCTCTACGTAACTGGTGACGCATTAGTTTGGCCGAACTCTTAAAAAAAGTTCGGCCGAACTGTTTTTTGCACCAACGGCACGTTAAATCAAACGAAAAAGTAGTTTAGCCAAACTATTTATTAGAAGTTAGGCTGAACTTTTACTTATCTTTCCGTCGGCCGGAAAGTACCGCCCAGCCCCTCCAAAAAAAAATTGCGCGGGAATATAAATTGTCGCGAAACCATTCATTATTTTCGCATATTTTCACACTTTTTGTCTGATTTTACAAAAGTCTTGATCATATTTTGCAAAGAATTGTTTTGGGTTTAAGGAATTTTCTTGGAGGTACATTCAAAGGACTTTTCTTTGAGACACATTATTTTCGTACATTTGATCTGATTTTGCAAGGAAATTTTTTGAGTTTAAAGAATTTTCTTGGAGGTACATTCAAAATTTCTTGGAGGTACATTCAAAAGACATTTCTTGCAGGTATGTAATGCAGTTTTTTGGGCTTTATTTTTTTTTAAGTATGGATTTGAGCTTAATTTCGAGAGGACATTTTTTGGTTTAAGGTTGAAGTAAATATTTTATAATGATTTTTTAAAATGAGTTTTTGTGTAACTTTTTAAATGAAATTTTTTTGAAGGACTTGGAAGGAAATATTTTGAACTTCGTTTCATTTTTATAAGACATTTTTTTCTTGAATTTTTTAAAGTAATTGTTTTGGATTGGAGTATGTATTTTTTGCAAAAATTTTAAAATGAGTTTTTTTTAAATTAAATCTTTTGTGATGTTCTTTTAATTGAGTTTTTGTCTAAATTTTTGAAGGAAATTTTTTGAACTTCATACTCTATTTTCATGGAAAATCGAAGAAATTGTACAAGAAAATATGATCGAAGAAGAGACCCTGAGGAACTTAGAGAAGAGACGAGACAATCTCGCAAAAGAAAGATAGAAGCACTCTCAAATATTGAAGGGGAAAATCAACCTCAACTAGAAGTTGAAACAAGTATGTAAATGTAAATATTATGATTTTGATATATTTAAAATTTTCCTAGTGTAAAATGTGAAGTTTAATTTTTATTTGATGAACTAATTTGAAAAATATTTTGCAATGTAAACAGAGAGAGATATTCCTCAAAACATTGATGATGAGATACAAAATTTTGAAAGAGAAAGTGAAAGAGATATTGAACCAATGATTGAAGATGGTGAAAATGATGAAAGAAATTCAAGTGAAGAAATTGAATCACAAGGTATGTACACACACACACACACACATATATATGTTGAACACATGCACGTATTATTGAAATTATACATATATTTATAAATTTAGTTATTTATTGAATATGTAAACTTATTATGTACTATTCATTCGAATATGTACAGATGAAATCAATGTCGATGACGAGATGTTAGAAAATGTTGACACTCACACATATGGAGATAAAAAAGCTGACCATTATATACGATATCGTGTTAACCGCATTTTTTAGAAGTATTTCATAAAGGAAAATGTGACAGTTCAAGCCCAAATGTTGAAAGGTCTCCTATCATTAAGGAAATTAAAAGAAGCTACGACTTTATTGGGTATTCGAAAATCAACCAAAGATAAAAAAAATGAAGGAAAATGTGATACAAAATATAAATAGTGCTATAAATTCAATTAAAAGATCTAGAAAGAAAAATGTTTCAGTTGTGCATAGAGCAATATATATGGTAGTGGTTTCATCAAGTACTAAAGAGAATCGCTTGGTAAAATCTATGGCACGAGCATTAGGAACCTCGCAAAAAACTTTGCACAAACATCGGAAATTTCGGTTGCAAATAGATGTAAATGATGAACTTGCTTTTTGGAGAGCTATTTGTAGGCAACCATACAAAGATAGACTTGGAGAAAATGTTAAAAAAATAACATATGAATATTGGAAGAACAATTCGCATGTTTTTCCGACTGCAAGGCATGTGATGTGAAGAAGAATAGCACGAAATTAGTACGAAGAACATGAAAAACATTTCTTGGAAACCACTTAGATAGAGTTCTTCAACAAGTTCAAAGAAGAGAATCATGAAATTCATGTTTCAATCAGTTCTTTTGTTCAACAAAAACCATGGTATGTAAAACCTATCACCGTACGCAACACTTGTTGTTGTCGTTATCATGTGGAATTTGAGTTATATTATGACACATTCCTTGATTTTGGAAGAACATTTTCAAAGGATTCACCTCCTCCTTCCACTATCTGTGATTTCATATCTCAAATTCTATGTGAAAGAGAAAGCGATGAACTATTTTACGAAAAGAAATGTGTTGGGGGTAAAAAATGCCCTGATTGTGGAAATTTCACTAAATTTCAAAACAAATATCGTATTGATATAAATGATCAATCATTGTCAAACATGAAAGTGAAATGGAAGAGATATGAATATATCCATACATCGATTCAAGGTGCAAATAGTGTTAAAAGAATTGAATTACAAGAAGAAGAAATTTTTGTGATAGACTTTTTGAGAAAGTTTGAGGCAGAAATTTACAAATACACCAAGCATTCTCATAGAGCTCGATGGCAAGACTTGCAATTCAAAAAATCCTGTGAATTTTTTCCACCATGGACCATTTTTTCAGTAATTGATTTTGCAGAAAACTACACATTTTTTCCACAAAAATAAATTCAAAGTGAATACTATCATTCTGACCAAGTCTCCATGCTCGTCCATATTCTATATAGACATGCTGAACAAAACGTCGATCATATAGAAAGCACCAGTGAAAATCGACATATTATTAAAGAATATCACTTTTATATTAGTGACGATCATACACATGATACGTATTTTGTACAACATTGTTTTGGAAAAATTTATGATTCCTTGAAAAATCGTGGAATAAAATTCAATGAACATTGGATATGGTCAGACGGATGCGCAGAACAATTCAAATCTGCACGATCATTCTTTTGGTTGTTTTGTCTTCATAAGAAAACCTATATTAAAAATTGTTGGAATTTCTTTGAGACTGACCATGGAAAAGGAGAACATGATGATGCAGGGGCATGCATAAAACGAGCACTTCGAATATATCAAATGAACCCCTCTGCAAGCCGACTTGTGGATGCGAAAGAAGTTGTTCAATGGTGCATCGCTGCTCTAAGCCATGAGACTAACCAATCAAGGGAAGTGCGAAGGTACATTCAATTTAATTTTTATTGGATATCTAATTACATAAACAGTGTACATTTATCACAATGATTATCTTTGATTGTATTCTGATATCATATTTACATTCTTCTTTAAATTTTCCATTTAAAGGTTTTTTTGGCATATTAGGATCGAAGACGTAGATAGATCAATTGGAAATGACGTTGAAACAATAAAAGGGACTCAAAAATTGCATTCAATTAAAACAAAGTCGTCCAAAAATGTGTTTGCATTGGATAAAAGAAAATATTCTTGTTTTTGTCATGTTTTCATAGACTACACAAAATGTTTTGTGAAAACAAAATGTATGTAAAAGATTGGAAAAATACAGAGCTAAATACAAAGGGAAAAATGTCCATTGCAATGTTTGAAGAAATGCAATTAGAGGAGACTACAATATCAACTGATGGTGATCGAGTTTCTGATATTGTTAAAGAAGGTAACATTTGAATTGCTTTCATAAAGATCTAGAAATAAATTTGAATATGTATAATTTTGTCAAGTTTGTTTTATTGTGCAGGAGATCTTTTTGTTGTAATTGCACCTACTGACAATGATGAAAATGTGAAGTATTATTTGATGCGTTGCACTGAATGAAAAATGAAATTATTAAAAGACTATAATGATCACGGATTTCCATATGAAAGAGGATCTATTATACTAAAAGGTTATTTTTTCAGACAAACTAATCAAAGTGGGAATTTTGTTTACTTTGAATACTATGAACCTGATTTCATAAGTTGTCAATATAGTCACTTGGTGTGTGCAGCACGCATAAAGTTGGTCGAGGTTCAATCAAAGAAAAAAAATGAATATTAAGAAATGGAAAATGTCAAAATCCGATCATGAACGGATTATTGAAGATGGCATTCCATTGGAATTTTTTTTATTGAACTGCCCAACAATTTATTCTCTTTGGATTATATGTTCTAAAACTTCTAGTACTCAATTAAAAATTTAGTTGCCTTGTTATGTTATCTATGCAAGTGTTTGTACATGTACAAATTGTTTTGGTACATGCACACTCTAGTATCAACTGAAAGTAGCTTTTCTATACATGCATTGATGAAAAAAGTTGCATACATATTGTGTGTGTGTGTGTGTGTGTATGTGTGTGTTCTAGAATGCAATTAATTGTTCAAGTAGTTTTACTATGTGCATTGATGAAAAATGTTTCACGTACTCAATATATATGTTCTAGAATGCAATTAACTGAAAATAGTTTTTCTATGTGTGTTGATGAAAAATGATGCATGTACTGGATATATACACGAACTCAATGCACGCCCAGATTTTCTTGTGGGATTTTTTGGTAAAAAGTATCCACAATGTAAATAAATCATCCGCAGTATAATTTTGTACGAAGATTCCTTTCAGACAAGAGACTTGAAGCACTTCTTCGACTTTTGGTGGGATTTGACCCACATCTCTATTCCTAATTGAAAATCTAGTACAAAATTTGTCTGTCCAATGGTCGAATATGTTCTATGTGCATTGATGAAAAAAAATTTGCACGTATTAGATATATATGTGTGTGTGTGTGTGTGTGTTCTAGAATGAAATTAATTGTTCAAGTAGTTTTCCCATGTGCATTGATGAAAAATGTTTCACGTACTGAATATATATATATTCTAGAATGCAATTAAAACTGAATGGACCATCAATTTACCAATTTATAAATCAACAAGGCTACCTAGTTGAGTGCATTAATGACATTGACCCCAATTCAACAAACATATATCTACTTCTTATATTTCCAATCAAAATTAAAGATATTTATATGGGAAAGAGGCAGAACATAGAGCCTATGAACTACTTTAGTTCATAGGTAAATGAAGGTATCATCATGTGGGAAAATGTTTCAAGAACACTTGATCGTACTTAAAATTAATCTTAAGATTGTTTTTTATCTTTACATACTTACATACTATTGTTTGAGTGAAATTTTTTTTTAAAACTTACCAAATGTACTTCAACCATCCAAAGCTTGAATTTTAAAAACTTTTTGATTATATCAAAATGAATTACTTCACATTTCATGCCAATTGTAGTTCAACTATCCAATAAAAACTTTAAACATTTAACATTATATCACATGCCAAATTTAGATTGAAATGGTATCCAAAACTTAGTTTAAAAACTTTTTGATTATATTACAACATTACTTCACATGCCTAATGTACTTCAACCATCCAAAACTTGAGTTTTAAAAACTTTTTGATAATATCGCAACATTACTTGACATGCCATCCAATTGTAGTTCAACTATCCAATAAAAACATTAAACATTTGACATTAAATATCACATGCCAAATGTAGATTGAAACCATCCAAAACTTGAGTTTTAAAAACTTTTTGATTATATCACAACATTACTTCACATGCCATGCCAATTATAGTTCAACTATCCAATAAAAACATTTAACATTATATCACATGCCAAATGTAGATTGAAACCATCCAAAACTTAACTTTTAATTTAACAAAAAATTATAGATCATAACATTACTTCACATGCCAAATGTACTTCAAGCATCCAAAACTTAAGTTTTAAAAACAAAACAAATTATAACACATCATTACATGACATGCCAAATGTAGTTCAAAAGCAAAACATTAATTTATAGATGACAACATTACTAGTAGTTCAATTATCCAAAACTTAAAAGTTTTAAAAACCAAACAAATTATATAACAACATTACTTCACATTCACATGCCAAAAAGTACTAAAACCATCCAAAACTTAACTTTTTGGAACAAAACAAATTATATTAACACTGTAATAAAATATGTCCAAAAATTGTAGATCTCACAAGTATCAAGTATCAAGTTATATATATATGACAGTGCATCTAGATAATATCTAAAAAAGTAAATTTAAGACTATCTAAATCTTGAAATCAAATCTACAAATCATGTCCATCAAATACAGATGGATGTAGTGTCTTTCCTATCAGAGTCTCAATCCGCGCGCTATCTTGCGAAGCATGGGAAACCTGTACACAATGCACATACAAACATTAAAATTTGATGTTTTAAAAATGAGTGAGAATATATAACTTCATGTAAAAAATAAAAAATAAAAAAAAATCATGCAATACCTCATGAGGTTCCCTCTCCATTTGTTCGCCTGCTACAAGTTCCCCCATGGGAACATCTCCAATAGTAAACTGTACAAGATACATGTACAGTTATATATATATATATATATTTCAGATGAAAATGCACATGTACATATATAAACTTATTTTCAATAATATTAAAAAAAAGTTAGACAACTTGTTCAAATGGTTGAAATGGTGTGGATGTTCCTATCTCCGTCGCTAGAGTCCGTGGATTAAAGAAATCTTCTATAGAAACCTAAAATTCAAAATTTTAAAAGTATAAAATAACTCAAGATCAAGATCTCAATTTATAATAAAACTTAAATAAACTTCAATTTATAAATTATAACTAAATTAAAAAAACATATATATATATATATATATATATATATATATATATATATAAGTGCAAAATTGAATACTTCTGCAGGTGAATTTGGGACATCTCCTAAGAAAGGCTCCAAAAGAAAATCTCCAAAAACCTAAAATTCAAAAATTTTAAAATAACTCAAGATATAGATATATATATCTCAATTTTTAATGGAACTTTTTGAGGTGGAATATATATACAACTTAAACATAAATTTTAAAAGTGAAAAATTGTTCATACTTGTTGTGGATGTGGCACATCTCCTAAGGAAGTAGAAGGTACATCTCCCAAGGAAGAAGAAGGTACCACCATCCCAAAAACATCAGACCGAATCGGAATCTATTAAAACATTTTATTATTATATATGTACATGTACATGTGTGCACAATTATTTATTTTAAAAATATCACTTAAAAACACTAACATTTGTCAACGTATCTTGATGGTGAGACCCATCTTCATTGTTTGAACCAGAGGTCCCGAACGTGATATTAACATTTTTGTCATTCATCATGCGTGACAACTGCAAATGGTGTTTTAACATATAATGATACATTTTTGTTAGATTAATGTACATACAAATAAATGTATACATGTACATACACATATATTTATTACAAATTATACACATGTATGTGTTAAAATAATTAAACCCTAAGGTCATTAACACATACCGTTCTCGTGCCCTCTTCCTCATGAAGAATTAGGTCTTTCCAACCATTCCGACGATTCTTTGCATATATTTGGAGATCTTCAACATTCATGTTGTCAATCTCTTCATCTGTACAATACGCAAAATTGGCACGTGCATTCTCACGTGCTCTTTGTCAATTTAGACAAACATCGACTCCACCCAATCCACTGTAAACATTGTCGATCATAACATCCCTTGCTTCTCGACTTATTTGAGAAGTCGCATCCATCTCTGACAGCAGAGTTTCGACCCGAAAAGGTCAACTCACCAATGGCGGCTCAGGGTGAGGCAACTCCACATCTCGCCTAGCGCCCTTACAATCACACAATTGACCTTTCCCAAGACCAAAAAATTCTGACGGAAGGTCATTGTAATTGGGTTTCATTTTCAAAAAAAAATTTGCGTAAAACAATTTTTCAAAATAAACAGGAACCTCGTCGTTCCATGGGAGCCTTCCATAGGCCGCAAGATGCCTATCATACAAATAGTGAGCTATATCGGGGTGCTTTAAATATTGCACCTTCAACATTTTTCTTTTTGGCCCTTCCTTGAAATTAAACATTGACTTCGCCATATCTTTTGTAACTCTTTGTTTTACATCCTCCCATTTATCGGGACCCATTACTGTTTCCTTTCTCTTTCTCATGACTTCTACAAATGTATCAGTCGTTGGCCCAAGGATTTTGTACACATTTACTATTTCGCCCAATGAATGTGTAACTATTTCAAGGCTTTGTCGACTCTCAGCAGGTAGATTCAAAGCCACGAGATCTCTCCACAATTTTGCATGAAGTTGTTGACACCTTTGTAAGGTGCATTGTGCCATGTTTCTTTCCCATGGTATATCATAAATGTTGGCCGGATAAGTTGTGGTGGGTAGACAACCTTCTTCTTGAATGTAGCTTTCTGCCCTACGTCTATTTTGACCAATATTTGGAACATTTTCAGCCTCTGCATTAATATATATATATATATACATATAATTTTGTATATTAGAAAAAACACATGTAAAAAAATTTGTACAAATTCAATCAAAAAAATATTGAAATTGATGGCAACCTCGACGTGGTTGGTTAGCATCTTCTCCACCTTGAAATTGTTGAGACCCAGAATAACCCTGCTGAGAACCAGCATCACCAGTCATTGATTGGCCTCCGGGAGAATAAATATCACCACCTTCACGCAACCTGCTACCACTTATTGATGGCCCTTTAAGGGGATTTGAACCACCACCAACCTCTCGAGAGGAGAGAGAAGCTTCATAAACAAATATGAATTTATAATCAATTGAAAAATACATGCATACATATAAATACACGTGTACATATTCATTGATTAAATTGTGTTAAAACCATACCAAAACTAGGTGAAACATGGGCATCCATGGTTGGAGTAGAGACCCTTCTCTTCTTATTAGCTCCTAAAAAATAAAAAATAAAACTTATTAACAACTAATTTAACTCACAAAGTTGATAAAAAATCAATTCCATATGTACACACATGTATGGAGATTTAAGATTATATTTAAATACCATGAATAGCTCTCGATCCCTGATCCCCCCTCTCGTAGAGATATGGGATTTTGTTTTATCTTCATCGTTCATCCTCCATGATATATATATCTACGGTGGACATTTACAATTATTTTTTTAAATAACTAATTTAAAATAAATTCAAAATAAATTTCAGAAAATTAATGTAATTTAGTGTAAACAAATTATGTAAAACACAACTTTCAAAGCACTAATTGATGTGTGAAACTCAATTTAAGCAAAAAAAAAGTTATAAAAATGATAAGTTCACCAAATTGTGTTTTACATGGTGGGAGCACACTTGGTATAAAATTGAAAAAAACACATTGTCATTAAAAAAGAAGTGAAACTTCATTTAAATAAAAATTTGTTGAAGTCCTCGCATTTTAATTTCATAAAAATGTGAAGTTCACCACTTGTTGCAAATGTGAAGTTCACCAAGTTGTGCTTTACATGGTGTGGTGGGAGCACACTTGGTATATAATTGAAAAAAGCACATGGTCATTAAAAAAGACACATTTATAAGTACACAACACACACATATCCAAGATATGTTACAATGTCGATCAATAAATTTTGAAGGAGAGTGTCTCAACACTAATTCATCTTTGAGAGATGAATCTTGAATTTTTGAAGAAGAGCGTCTCAAAACTAATTCATCTTTGAGAGATGAATCTTGAATTTTTGAAGAAGAGCATCTCAAAACCAATTCATCTTTGAGAGATGAATCTTGCATTGGCATTACTCTGTATAATTCTAATTCATCTTTGATAGATGAATCATGAATTGGCATTGCCCCACGCAATAGATCAACAGACATCTTATTCACATTTGTACAATGCCTTATACTAAAAAATTGAAATTGGCTAACAATATTGTTTGCTATTCCATGCAGTTCTTTTAGTCTCTCCTTCTCAACTTGGAACATGTCATTCATTTGGTTGCACACAAGTTCAAAATTGGTGAAAACTACAATTCCATTTGATCCATACTCCATCGTTGTTCCCAAGCCTTCTATCAATCCAATATAATATGCCTCGTTGTTTTTTGTTCTTCCTGGTATATTCATTTTCCTTTGGACGACTTTGCTAGTCGCAATATTGGAAAGCACATATGTAATCACTGCTTTCCCTGGATTGGGATAGCAAGAAACTTCTATGCATAATTTCCATTTTTCAACCATATTTAATGGTTTTATTATCCCTAAAAAAAACAAATTCAATAAAAATATATATTTTAAATTGAAATTTATTGCAAATGCATGGGAGAAATGAAAAACTTATATTTAGATCTATTCCAGAGATTGACTATAGGGGCATTTACTAGATATGTCACCTTTCATAAAAGATGAGATCCAAAAGCTACCTGGCCCTTTATAGACTCTGCCTATAGAACTACCATGGATATGAAAATGAAAAACTTCTAATTAGATCTATTCTAGAGATTGAATGTAGGGGCATTTACTCTTAGGTTAAAACCTATATGTTTTGTATCAAATCACTTTTGGTTTCAATGAGAAACTTTTATGGCTAATTTGTGTTTTACATGTTGAATATAAAAGGTTTTTTCTCTCATTGTTTGAGACCATGGATATGAAAATGAAAAACTATATACTTGGTTAAAACCTATGTTTTGTATCAAATTAATTTTTGTTTCTAAATACTATATACATGTTGACTGTAGGGGCATTTACTGTAGGTGCATTTAGATCTATTCCAGAGATTGACTATAGGGGCATTTACTAGATATGTCACCTTTCATAAAATATGAGATCCAGAGGCTACCTGGCCCTTTACAGACTCTACCTATAGAACTACCATGGATATGAAAATGAAAAACTTCTAATTAGATCTATTCTAAAGATTGAATGTAGGGGCATTTACTAGATTAGGTTAAAACCTATATGTTTTGTATCAAATCAATTTTGGTTTCAATGGGAAACTTTTATGGCTAATTTGTGTTTTACATGTTGAATATAAAAGGTTTTTTCTCTCTCATTGTTTGAGACCATGGATATGAAAATGAAAAACTATATAATTGATTAAAACCTATGTTTTGCATCAAATTACTTTTTGTTTCTAAATACTATATACATGTTGACTGTAGGGGCATTTAGATCTATTCCAAAGATTGACTGTAGGGGCATTTACTAGATATGTCACCTTTCGTAAAATATTCTACCTGGCCCTTTACAGACTCTGCCTATAGAACTACCATGGATATGAAAATGAAAAATTTCGAATTAGATCTATTCTAGAAATTGAATGTAGGGGCATTTACAAGATTAGGTTAAAACCTATGTTTTGTATCAAATCACTTTTGGTTTCAATGGGAAACTTTTATGGCTAATTTGTGTTTTACATGTTGAATATAAAAGGTTTTTTCTCTCTCATTGTTTGAGACCATGGATATGAAAATGAAAAACTATATAATTGGTTAAAACCTATATTTTGTATTAAATTACTTTTTGTTTCTAAATACTATATACATGTTAAATATAAAAGGTTTTTTTCTCTCTCATTGTTTGAGACCATGGATATGAAAATGAAAAACTTCTATTTAGATCTACTCTAGAGATATGGCTAATTTGTGTTTTACATACATTGAATATAAAATATTTTTTCTCTCATTGTTTGAGTCCATGGATATGAAAATGAAAAAGTTCTATATTTAAAACTATTCAAGAGATTGATTGACTTGTAGGGGCATTTACTCTTAGGTTAAAACCTATGTTTTGTATCAAATCACTTATGGTTTCAATGGGAAACTTTTATGGCTAATTCAAGTGTTTTACATGTTGAATATAACAGGTTTTTTTCTCTCTCATTGTTTGAGACCATGGATATGAAAATGAAAAACTTCTATTTAGATCTATTCTAGAGATATGGCTAATTTGTGTTTTACATATATTGAATATAAAAGGTTTTCTCTCATTATTTGAGACCATGGATATGAAAATGAAAAATTTCTATTTAAAACTATTCCAGAGATTGACTGTAGGGGCATTTACTCTTAGTTTAAAACCTATGTTTTGTATCAAATCACTTATGGTTTCAATGAGAAACTTTTATGGCTAATTTGTGTTTTACATGTTGAATATAAAAGGTTTTTTTCTCTCTCATTGTTTGAGACCATGGATATGAAAATGAAAAACTTCTATTTAGATCTATTCTAGAGACATGGTTAATTTGTGTTTTACGTACATTGAATATAAAATGTTTTTTCTCTCATTGTTTGAGACCATGGATATGAAAATGAAAAACTTCTATATTTAAAACTATTCGAGAGATTGATTGACTTGTAGGGGCATTTACTCTTAGGTTAAAACCTATGTTTTGTATCAAATCGCGTATGGTTTCAATGGGGAACTTTTATGGCTAATTTGTGTTTTACATGTTGAATATAAAAGGTTATTTTCTCTCTCATTGTTTGAGACCATGGATATGAAAATGAAAAACTTCTATTTAGATCTATTCTAGAGATATGGTTAATTTGTGTTTTACATACATTGAATATTAAAGGTTTTTTCTCTCTCATTGTTTGAGACCATGGATATGAAAATGAAAAACTATATACTTGGTTAAAACCTATGTTTTGTATCAAATTACTTTTTGTTTCTAAATACTATATACATGTTGACTATAGGGGCATTTACTAGATATGTCACCTTTCATAAAAGATGAGATCCAGAGGCTACCTAGCCCTTTACAGACTCTGCCTATAGAACTACCATGGATATGAAAATGAAAAACTTCTAATTAGATCTATTCTAGAAATTGAATGTAGGGGCATTTACTAGATTAGGTTAAGGCCTATGTTTTGTATCAAATCACTTTTGGTTTCAATGGGAAACTTTTATGGCTAATTTTTGTTTTACATGTTGAATATAAAAGGTTTTCTCTCTCTCATTGTTTGAGACCATGGATATGAAAATGAAAAACTATATAATTGGTTAAAACCTATGTTTTGTATCAAATTACTTTTTGTTTCTAAATAGTATATACATGTTGAATATCAATTGGATGCACATAACATGCAAGTTATGTGCAAATTATGGATGATGAATGACCTAAGTGAATCTCCATATCAATTGGATGCAAGTTATGTGCAGATGATGGATGATGAATGAGGTGATGTTGATCATAACCTTTACATCTATATGATAGGAAGCTTGATATACATAACAAGGTTTAGACTATATATCATTTTGGAATTCAAGTTATGTGTAAATGATGGATGTTGAATGACCTAAGTGAATCTCCATATCAATTGGATGCAAGTTATGTGAAAATGATGGATGATGAATGAGGTGATCTGCTGATCATAACCTTTACATATATATGATAGGAAGATTGATATACATAACAAGGTTTAAATACTAGATATAATTTTGGAATTTATATTAGTTGGAATATTTCAATCAACAACTAAACAGAGTCATCTATTACCAACAAATAGATATTAAGATACTTGAAAGAGACTAAAAACAATGGACTATAGTACCCAAAAGGTGAGAAATTCATCTATTAACAACAAACAGATATTAAGATACTTGAAAGAGACTACAAACAATGGACTATAGTACCCAAAAGGTGAGAAATTTACATTGACAACATATAGAGATTCAACTAGGCTTGTGTGGATGACATGAAAAGTACAAGTGGACAATGTATAATTCTACTTAGGAAGAGTCTTTGGTTTAATGGTTAAGCAAGAAAGAGTCATTACTTTCTCTATCTAGATTAGAAGTGGAATACATAGTAGTTACTTATTTTTGAGTGTTTTGGATGAAATGGGCTCTACAAGATATTAAGGTAAATTTCAATGAACCTATATATCTATTAAGTGTTTCAATACAAGTGTAATAATAATTTCATAAATAAAATATTATACTTCCTTCAATCATTAAACATATCATCATAAAGTACCACTTCCTCACACAACAAGTCTTTGAGAAAATAGTGAAGAAGGAATACATACCCACAAATCCTCTTGTTAGAGAAGCATTTGAATATGTGAGAAACAAATTAGGGATAGTTTTTGTAAATTATCTTGTTAGAAAAGCATTTGAATATGTGAGAAAAAAATTAGGGATAGTTCTTGTAGATTATTGTCACTTATTTGACTTCAAAAGAAGAGCCTATGAAATTGAGTGCAATATCCATGTGGGAGAGTACACAATATCTAAGGGGGAGAATACAATATAAGGAAGAAATAAAAAGAGTAACAAGAAGCATATGATTGTGTCAATAATTTGAAGTAGTCAAGAAGCATAACAAAGGACCATCATCAAATTCAAATTGAAAGATCAAGTAGTCTTTTTCATGAAGAAGCAACATTAACTAGGTTCATCATTTAAAGGGTTCGTTTTTTAATGAAAATATTTATGAAAAAAAGTACATATGTATATATAATTTATATAAACATGTTCCAAAATTTTCTCAAATGTACACAATAGTATTATAAATTTTCATATCTAATTAATAGATGTTGAAGATCATTCTAGCTCATTCTTTATTGGCATTATAATAACATTCTCAAAAGCTCCTCCTGAATCTAAAAATGAATATGGAATGAGTCATTGTACATTATGTTAAATATTGTATTTAAATGACATTTGATCTATGAATAATATGGAATGAATCATTGTACATTATGATAAATCTTGTATTTAAATGGCATTTGATATATGAATAATATTGAATGAATCATTGTACATTATGATCAATATTTTATTTAAATGATATTTGATCTATGAATAAAAAATAAAATGGGATCTCTTCATGTATATATATATTTTTGTGTGAGAGAGAAATAAAAAGCAAAGGTAATTCCATCAAGCCTAAAGGAGCATGTCCTAATACATTAAATTATGTTTGGTTTCTTGAAGCATTAAGCATGAAGAGTCATGAGATCCACATTTTGACCACACTATTTGCAAGTTAAAGGAGCATGTCCTAATACATTATTATGTTTGGTTTATAGAATATGGTATGTATTAGTACTAGTTCATACATAGAGCTATTCCCCTTATAGAGCTAATCTTCACACCAGTGCTTATGGTTCTTCTTACACCTTACGGATATGTTACTCGTAATACAAGAGCTATTACCATTACTATTATATATAAAAGCTTACGATATTATAGAATATGGTATGTATTAGTACTAGTTCATACATAGAGCTATTCCCCTTGTAGAGCTAATATTCACACCAGTGCTTATGGTTCTTCTTACACCTTACGGATATGTTACTCGTAATACAAGAGCTATTACCATTACTTCATTCCAAACAGGGTTCTTACTCGTATTCAATGCTAGTATGATTCCCGTGGACTCCGTTGTATTAGCTTATTATGGAAGCTTAGATTCAAAGAGATATTAGAAATTGACAGTCTTATCCTTATTAAAATCTATTACAAAGTTGTAGTAATTGACAGTCTTATCCTTATTAAACTCTATTACAAAGCTGTAGTAATTGACAGTCTTATCAACACATTTCCAAAAAGAAAAGAGCCAAAAAAACGTATACAGTTTAAAGAGATAGTAGTAATTGGTAGTCTTATCCTTATTAAACTCTATTACAAAGTTGTAGTAATTGACAGTCTTATCCTTATTAAACTCTATTACAAAGCTGTAGTAATTGACACTCTTATCAACACATTTCCAAAAAGCAGAGAGCCAAAAAAGCATATACAGTTTAAAGAGATAGTAGTAATAGAAAGTCTTATCCTTATTAAACTCTATTACAAAGTTGTAGTAATTGACAGTATTATCCTTATTAAACTCTATTACAAAGTTGTATTAATTGACAATCTTATCAACACATTTCCAAAAGCAGAGAGCCAAAAAAGCGTATACAGTTTAAAGAGATAGTAGTAATAGACATTCTTATCCTTATTAAACTCTATTACAAAGTTGTAGTAATTGACCGTCTTATCAACACATTTCCAAAAAGCATAGAGCCAAAAAAGCGTATACAGTTAGACTGATTCATTGGTTCTTTCCATGTTCCTTACCGGGCCTCTCTCATTCATATGGGTGAGGAATGATATATGTAATGACATTCTCGCTAGATATCTAGTAATTCGTTCATAATATGATACATGTTTCGACGGTTGGTGGTCAATGGATGTGTGTTTGAATGGCCAAATTCCTGCTAAAATGAGGTTTATTGCAATCTTTCATAATAAATATATATGAAGCAGCCTAAAGGTTTTACAGTGAACGGGAAGACTGAGTTGGTTTGAACCTGTGCAACCAACATTCATTCCTAAAGTAGTCTTGCTTCTAAATGTAATAAAAATGAATGGTCTAAGCTAAGTGTTGTATCAAGTAAGAATATATCAGCAAGTGTTGTTGAACGCTCGTGGAAAGCTCTAAGTTGAGGTATCTGGTCTATAAAGGGTTGTTGACGCATAGAGATGATGCACATAAGTTCAAGCGAGTAGGCAGAGTGAAATCAATAGTCAAGGTTCTAAGTGCCAACAACCAAGCCACCAGTAAGATCTCAAAGTTCAAGTAAGTAAGACAGTATATCAAGGTTTGTACAGATACCAGGTTGTGAGTTGGTTGCTTCGAACAGAATAAAGTCTGGGTGCAGGCGGCAGGGCCCTATGCAAGCCGCCATTTGCATTAACTATGTAGGTTGATAAAGTAAATAGAAATGTGGGTATTTGTTTCAAAGATATGTAAAAGGTACATGAAAAACAAAAAGTTATATGCCAAGGGAAAAATGAAAAAACAGAGCCACACAAAAGAAACACTGACAAAAAAAAAATGGTGAAAGTAAGGCCATTCCTTTTTTAGGTTAATTGTTGTATAGAGAGGTAAGTAATACAAACTATAGTATATGTGTTTGTTCAGAACATGATTTCTCTTTTGCATAAATTCCCTACAGGATAATAGGGAGAATGTTAAATGTACCTGGAAAGTCGCAGCAGAGGACGCTGAAGACGCTAAAGACAACGATCCCTGAAGACGTCGTGGAAGACCTCTACAACCAAAAAAATCAAATTTAAAAAAAAAAAAAAACAACAACAACAACAACAAGAAAAAAATTACAGAAATTTAAAATTTGGATTATCTTACCTCCTCAGCGCGGCGCAACAACAAATGAGCTAAATTCGCGTGGAACAACAGCAAATCAAATAAATTCGCACAAGACAATAGCGAATCAATGGGACAGAAATGAGCGTGTGGGACAACAGCGAATCAACGGGATAGAAATGAGCGCGCGGGACAACAGCAAATCAGCGGGACAGAAATGAGTGCGCGGGACAATAGCAAATCAGCGGGACATAAATGAGCTCACAATAAATGTGAGCAGAAACTCGGAATATTTTGTGGGCCATATATTTATAAAATAATATTTCGGCCGAACTTTGTTTTCCGGATTTCCAAACTTAGGAGAAAAATCTATTTTCCATTGTCGTTAGTACGTCGTCAATGTAAACGGAAAACAAGGTTCGACTGAACTAAATTCAATAGTTTGGCCGAACTCCTGAATAGTTCAGCCGAACTACGACAAGAGTTCGGCCAAACTATGGAGGAAAAAAAAATTCCGCCTCGAATTCTCACAAAAGTGTTACCCATATTCACATTTTCACCCACATTTAATATTTTCCATGACCATCAACTATAGGTTATTCAAAGATAAGGTTCTTCCAACTGACAATGTCTTGCCTGGTAGCTACAAAGAGGCAAAGAAATTGTTGAAAATGTTGGGTGTTGAGTACATATCATATCATGCATGTCCAAATGATTGTATACTATGTAGAGGAGAGTATTCAGACAAAGAGATATCTCCGAAATGTGGGCATGACAGGTATGATAAATCAAAAAAGAAGGGTAAATCATGTGGTCCTCCTTTTAAGATATTGAGGCACATGCCTATAATCCCAAGGATTCAAAGGCTCTTTCGTTCCAAAGAATTAGCTATGTTGCAGGGATGGAATGCCTCACACAGAAGTGAGTTGGGAGTTATGTGAATCCCAACTGATTCAGTAGAAATGAAGCATATAGAGTATACATGGCCAAAAAAATTCAAGGATGAAGTACGAAGTCTACGACTCATCATAGCCATGGATGGCATCAACCCATATTCCCTCCCGAACACCAACTATTATGTTTGGCCTGTAGTAGTGATCAATAAAAATATACCCCCATGGTTGTCTGTGAAGAATGAACATCTTATGTTGGCTCTCATAGTCCCTGGTAGAAGACAAGTGAAGAATATGGATGTCTACCTACAGCCATTGGTAGATGAATTGAAGGAATTATGGGATGGGATAAATGTATACGATGTATCAAGACCCATCGCAACAAAGAGGATTTTTACATTGTATGGCATATGTGCTTACATGACACATGATTATCCAGGCTTATGAGTTTTCTGTGGAAAATTACATGTTTATTGATTTGTTTATATATGTAACAATATTCTTTCGCATATTAGTTATTTAATTCGTTGTAATTGTTTTGATGTTCATGATATTCTTTAACGTGCCATGCATATAAATTGTATACAATAATCTTGCAAGTCTTGTAACAAAAGGGTATTTTGGATGTAAATGTTGTGGACCTTCTTTGAAATCTAGATGTTCCAACGACCTATGAAAGCCAGTGTATCACTCCTCCAGGGTATTCCTCCCAGAAAAAAACCCTTATAGAGCATCATTCGCTTTCAATGGTAAATGAGAGAGAACCCAAAGCCCTCCAATAATGACACCAGTTGAATGGCTTAGAGCATATGAGAGAGAGAAGGAGAAGGAGTTCATAGAAATGTTCGATTCAAATGGGAGCCTATGTTCGATGATCCAGAATTCTTCGACACCTATGTTAAGAAATTGCCCATTGGGATGAAAAGGAAATATATCTTTTATAACCTCCCATATTGGGAGCATCTTAATATTACCCACTTATTAGATCCCATGCATATATTTAAAAATGTTTCAACTTCTTTATAGAGGCACATATCATCAAAAAAAAGTGAGACATTGGCTATTAGGAAAGATCTTATTACTTCAAAAACTAAAAAGAAACATTGGCCAAGACGATTAGAAAGTAAAGGATCAAAGGCAGACACTGGTACCTCTAATTCATGGTATTTCAAAGAAGGTTATGTCTCGTGGATTTTAAAAAAATATGATCTTTATTTGGCAAAGGAAGTTATAATGGGTGTGAGGGTGTCATCTTCATACGAGTCTTCACTACAGCGCTGCTTCACCATGGATGACCATTTGTAGGGGTTGAAATCGCATGACCATTTGAATCTTCTAAGAGTACGTATAATGTCAAAGGCATGATTTTATTATTTTTTATATTAATAAATTTTATCCCATGTAGGGATCATAAAACATAACTAATTTTGTATATTATTGTGCATGTTTATAACTTTTCAGTGTCATTATCATTTGTTCGTGCATGGGTGTGTGAAACATGAATTCCCTCAAGACCTAGGACATGCCATATATGAATTATCTGCATTTGTACATTGGATCACATCAAAGGAGATTCATGTGGCTAGCATTCCACGGTGGCGTCAAGAGATAGTTGAGATTGTTTATATGTTTGAGAAGGAACTGCCGACGAGTTTCATGGACTTGCAAGTTCATTTTCTAATCCACCTAGTAGATGAGGTTGAATTAGTTGGGGTGGTTTCTTGTCGTTGGATGTTCTTCATAGAGAGGTACATGAAGAAATTGAACTGTTTTTCTCGAAAAAGGGAAAAACCTGAGGGGTCTATGGAAGAGGGGTACATATTGTATGAGTCTTTCTATTATGCCAGAGATTACATCAAGCATATCAACAACCGACCAGTTGCAGTGATTTGGGACAAAGAAAGGGATGAAGAGAAAAGAGAAGGGGAGTTGCTCCAAACGAATGGAAAAAAATGCTTGATAAAGAGTAAGTGACTTATAATTTTTCAAATTTACACAAAGTAAATATTCATGTTGAACTTTGATATAATGTATATTTTGATCTCTATGTACTATATAATGTTGGTTTGATTTCATCAGCGAATGCAGAAATTGAAGCAATCAATAAATCCGTTCTTTACAATTCCGAAGTGACACAACCGGAGGTCGCATTGTACGAACAAAAGAGGATGAAATGGGATAGTGACAGGAAAGAATTTAGACGGTTGAATGGTAGAAGTGTGCCTTATCCCGACCATTTAAAAGAAAGTATGCCCAAAATATGCCCCAACAGTTGGGTTGCTAACCAAGTCAGAGAGAAATATGGTGCAACCGGTCGTTACCCGCATGCTGAAGATGTTGCGCTAAACGTAGGGATTGGGTGCAGCAACTTGGTAATAATATATTTAATTTATATGTACATTTAAAACTTAATAATGCACCTTTCAAATGTAATTACATCTATATTTCACATTTTAACTGTTGGGTTATTATAAGACACATGACACTGATTTTTTAACTTTTTTGTAGGTGAATTTGTTTCCATCTATGTGGGCATATGGACACCATTTTCGCACAGAAAATGTCGATGATGGACACATGACACAAGATTGTGGAGTGGAAGTTGACTTTGATCAATCTAGTCGATCTAGCCACTGTGATCAAAACCTAGTACGAGGGACGTTAGGTTACGTCGAAAAGATACAAGCGATCATTGAAGTGGATTTCTCTTCTTTCCAATGTGTTATTTTTAGGTGCAAGTGGTGGGACACTTTTGATTGGAATAATATAAAGGAAGATCGCGATAGTAGGCTGATATGTATCAACTCTAGAAAGATGTGGGATGAAGCTAAGGAGCCCTATGTTTTCCCCAAACACTGCAACCAGGTTTTTTTTACCCGGATGTGTTGGATAGGGATTGGTGGTTTGTATTGAGACATGACCCTAGATCAAAACATATTTTTGAGAACAATAGTGTTATCATGCCATGTGAACTGGAAGATAATGAGGGTGATCATGAGAACCGAGAGTGATATGGTACATGTGTTATTTCATCAATATTTATACTTTTTAAGATGGGTTTTTATAAAGAATAGGACTTAACTACCTTATAACTTATAAGACTCCTTTTTAAGAAACATTATAATATGTATTTTGAATTAATTGGTAATTTGCATTGTGTTAATGTTAAAATCAATATTTCACATGATAATTTGAAATTATGTTGATCTCAAAAACAATGGCGTACTATATAAAGTATTTTTTTTTGTATGTAAGATCATAATAAAATCATGATAATTCTAAAGTACATGAATTTATTTGCATTATTTTCTAAACTTTATTATGTTACACAATTTCATATTATTCTAGATTTATTATTTTACAATTATTTACAATTTTACAAATTTTAAAATTTTAATAAAATCATTTCACATTAATACAATTAAAATTTTACAAATATTTTACATACAATTATAATTACAATTTTAGAATTTTACATACAATTACAATTACAATTAAAATTTTACAATTACAATCATTTCACAGTAATACAATTAAAATTTTACAAATATTTTACTTACAGTTAGAATTACAATTACAATTACAATTTTACAATTTTACAATTTTACATATATACAATTACAATTACAATCATTTCACAATAAATTAAATATTAAAATTACAATTAAAATTTTACAATTTGTCATATATACAATTACAATTACAATCATTTCACAATAAATTAAATATTACAATTACAGTTAAAAGTTTACAAATATTTTACATACAGTTACAATTTTAAAATTTTACATATAAACAATTACAATTAAAATAATTTCACAATAAAATAAATATTACAATTACAATTAAAATTTTACAAATATTTTACATACAATTAAAATTAAAATTTCAATTACAATCACAACATAATATTTAATAAATATCATGATCATTTAATATTAAATTAAATAGACATCACGATCATGATAACCATCGTACAAACATAATATTCAGCTAAAAAACACATTCAAAATTGCTAACATCATCTAATCTCATAGCTCAGAGGCCTGTTGATTTGTGAAAATTTTGACTGCGCTGCGCTGCTAGGTCAACTCTGTGATTCTTAGCAGCATGGCTGCTCTCTGCGGCGGCCTGTCTAAGGTCCGCTTCCATGGAGACGCAAGGCTCACCCAAGGAGCCTCCTCTGCCACCCTCTTCCCCTGTTGTTGATGCGTTTAATCAGCTTCTAGCTGGATTGCCCCAGAAGAAAAAAAATGAAGCAGATAAATTTGTAAAGAAGCTAGAAGATATTCTAGAGATCTCTTTGCCTCCAGAGACCCCCATCCAAGTAGCTTTGTCTTTGGCTGATCGTGGTCTTATTGGCCAATTCACGGGACTTTGGCCATCTCCGAAAACTACTGAGCAATGGGTTAGTAAGAACTGAGCTCCTCTGATCAAGAAAAGTGTCACATCTTATTTTCTTGGGCGAGGGTTTTTCCTCTTTGAATTCTCATCCAAAGAAGATAAAGACCTGATCTTCCAAAATTGGCCCTATTTCATGGGCCCTCAGGGTCTCTATCTAAATAAATGGACACCGGATTTCGATCTGGCAGTAGATGTTCCCACGGTAGTTCTGGTGTGGGTTCGGCTCCCAAATCTCCTAGTCCATTGCTGGAACTGGGACTCCTTGAAGCACATCGGCAACGCCCTTGGGAAATTCATAGATCGGTCAAACAACAAGGACTAGTACGACTGTGCTAGAATCTGCGTAGAAGTATATCTAGAGGTGGGTCTCCCAAAGGCAATCAAAATCAATGTCGGCAGTTGGTCTCATGTGCAGAAACTGGACTACGAGCAGCTGCCATTTAAATGCAAGAAATGTCATGTTCACGGCCACTTTCCTAGAAGTTGCCCGTCCAATGCTGAGCCATAGAAAGGAAACGAAGAGGGTTGGAACCAAGTTAAGCATTCAAAGACCTCTCACAAAGGTCAAAAACCTGGAGGCCCCAATGGTAAAGTTCCTCTTCAGGCCAATGTTCAGCGACCCCCTCCCAAAAAGGCACAAGAAAATAAATTCAACCCTCTAAGCCAGCAAACAGAAGCAACTCAGGAGATCGAGATCCAAAAGCTAATCTCACCAAGCAAAGGCACCCCCTCTTCCTCTCCTAAAGGAACAAGTGCTGCATCCAAAGGCATTCCTATAGAAGTTGAGGAAGAAGAACAGGAATCGGACGAGTCAGACGAGGAAGGATAAATAGGAGAGTCTCAAGCCTCGATAAGGAGATCTACAAGAGGCCGCAATACTAACAGGGAAAAAAGAGAGCAGGAAACATACAAAGACAAGCTTCAGGGCAGCCAGCCAACTCTGGAGAATCTGCTAGCCTCAAAGCCAAGGGCGATGAAAAATCAGCCCCAAGGCTCCAAGGGAGCCCATCAGAAACATAAATAATGAAGGTCATATCCTGGAACTATAGAGGTATGGGGAGTAAAACAAAGGAAGAAGCCATTAGAAGTTTAATAAGAATAGACTCTCTAGACATACTTCTCGTCCAGGAGACCAAGATGAAAGACGTATTCTTTCTGCATGCAAGCAAGAAACTTTGGAACAAAAGCGAAGCAAGAGAAATCTCTGCCCAGGGAGCCTTGGGAGGACTAGGCATCATATGGAATGCCGGCAAATTTTCAGTTATCTATGAGGCTAGCAATATTCATTGGTTGCTGCTTAAAATGCAGCATCTGGTCACCAAATAAATTTTTTGTTTATTCAATGTATACTCCCAGATCAATGTTGGGGAAAAAAAGGACTGTTGGGACTCTATAAGGCACCAAGCAGATCTAGCAAACTTGGAAAACATAATCATTGCTGGAGATCTCAATCTCACTCTTCATTCGTTTGAAAAAAGAGGAGGCAGCGTAGTCCGAGATCCGGCAAGGGAATGGGCGGAGGATGTTATGTAGGACTGGGACCTACTGGACATCAAACCTTCCTCCAGTAAGTACTCTTGGTCTAACAAAAGAACTGGCCCTGGCCATATCGCTGCCAGATTAGATAGATTTTTCATTCAAAACTCTTTCCTGTTACTAGGATTAGAACCTAGAATGCATATTCTCACTAGCAGCACCTCGGATCATAAGCCCATCAAGCTAGAACTTCTGTCCCATCTAGATCTGGGCCCTATTCCTTTCAGATTTAGTCCTCTCTAGGTCAAGGAGCCAGATTTCTTGCAATTAGTCAAGGATTGTTGGAAATAGCCAGTCAAAGGATCCCCCTTCTTCGTCTGGGAGGAAAAACTCAGAAGGGTGAAAAGGGCTCTAAAACGATGGGCCAAAACATTGCCCAACCCAGCTACAGAAAGAAAAATAATTAAAATATCTCTAGTCTCTCATCAACTTCAAGTGGAGGATGTCGTCATTACTGAGGAGCTCTTAGATAAAGAGGCTCACCTTCAGCAAATTTTTCATAAGGCATGTTTAGCTGAAGAAGAATAATAGAGATTAAAATCTCGAAATCTTTGGCTCAAAGCAGGGGACAGGAACTCTTCTTTCTTCCACAAACAAGCCCAGGCCAGGAAATTCTTCAACACTATATCTGAGATCAAGGAGGATAATGTCACCCACAAGGACTTTGAGGACATCAAGAAAGCAACCTTCTCTCACTTTCAAAACTTTTATAGTGAGGACATGGATCCGGATCAATATTCAGATCTGTTAGATATTGTTCCACCTTCAATCTCTTCTAGAATGAATGCGCTCCTAGAGGCCAAAGTCTCCAAGAATGAAGTTAAAAATGCCCTTTTTTCCATGGATCCTGATAAGGCCCCTAGACCGGATGGCTTCTCCGCCAGGTTCCTCCAATTCTGTTGGCCGATAGTTGAAAAGGATCTCTTCAAAATGGTCCAAAAATCCCAAGATTGTCAGAAAATCGGGGGCAGCACAAATTTAGCTTTTTTAGCCCTCATCCCTAAGGAGAAAGGCGCCAACAACTTTAACAGATTTCGCCCGATCTCCTTGTGCAATACAGGGTACAAGCTAATCATCAAAGTGATTGCAAATAGATTGAAGCTCATTCTTCCCAAAATCATTCCAAAGAATCAAGGAGGCTTCATCCAAGGCAGGAAAATTGTGGACAATTTCACCCTAGTCCAAGAGGAAATTCACTCAAGCTTACATCGAAATGAACAAGGTATGGTTATCAAACTCGATTTAGAAAATGCATTTGATTGAGTAAGACATAGATTTATGTTAAATGTCTTGAGCAAGTTTGGTTTTGGTGTAAATTTCATAAATTGGATCCGGGCTTGCATCTCGGAGCCCTGGATTGCACCTCTAGTGAATGGCAGAGCCACAGATTTTCTTAAAGCTTTGAGAGGTCTTAGGCAAGGGTGCCCACTCTCCCCTCTGCTCTTTGTCATCCAAGCCTCAGTTCTCAACTTTCTGTTAGACAAAAAGATGCAAGATCAAGATATTAATGGACTCTGTATAGCAAGAGGGGTCAAAAACATAAACCATGCCCTCTTCGCGGATGATACCCTGTTATTGGGGGCTGCCACTCTTTCCTCAGCCACCAAATTCAAAGCAGTGTTGGATGATTTTTGTGAGGCCTCAGGCGGTGTCTTAAATAAGAACAAATGTCACATTTATAGCTAGAACACATCGCCCATATTGCTCTCTACGATTGCTAGATGTCTGGGCTTTGCAGCCTCCTCTTCATGGACCTCTTTTAAATATTTGGGCCTTCCTATATTCCAAAAAATATCTATAAGTAAAGACTGGCTTCCACAACTTGAGAAATTTAAGAGCAAGATCCAAGCCTGGGGTTACTCCTGGCTCAACATTGCTGCAATCTATTCTAATAAAATCTGTGCTCACCAGCCTCCCTCTATTTCATTTTGCTGTTCTTCTTGCTCCGGCAAGTATTTTAAAAAAAATGGAGGAGTATATTCGGAGATTCTTTTGGAAGGGAGGCAAACAGAATGAAAGCAAACTGCCTCTAGTCAGTTGGGAGACCATCTCCAAGCCTTTGTGGGAGGGCGGATTGAACTTCAAAAATATTTGTCATCAGAACATTGCTATGGGAGCAAAGTTAATATGGAAGATTATTGCGCCCAAGCCAAGCTAGGCTCAACTGGCTCTCTAGAAAAAATATTTCAGAGGTCCACGCATCAGTTGTTTAGACAAATAGATCCAACTTCCCAACTCGTCTTTTCTCAAAATTTATGCTAAAGCTGCTCCTCTTATCAATTCGCACTCCTTTTGGATCCCAGGAAATGGTAGGAAGATAAATATATGGACTGATAAAATTATGAATGCGGGTCCAATAGAAGACAGAGGCTCCATCAAAGCGCTGCATTGTTGGATGGATGGAGAAGGGATGCACACACTGTGGGATATTTCTCTGTGGAACAATTCAGATTGGGCAGGCTAGAAACGCATTGATGTGCCATCACACCTACATCACGAATGGATTATGCTGCTGGACCTCCTCCACGGTATGGTGCTTATCCACATCAGCAAAAGAGATACGAGAGCCTGGGGACAGAAAGCTAGAGGGTATGTTGTCTCTTTAGGTTACGTTAAGCTGAGGGAGAGGCCTTTCGTTCCCCCTGACCCAGCACCATGGAAAGGCGTCTAGCGATGCCCATCGTGGCCTAAAGTGTATTTCTTCACTTGGCTTCTTTGCCATTGCAAAATCCTCACGCATGAAAATCTGCAGCAGAAAGGGTTCCACGGTCCCTCAAATGTTCACTGTGTAAATAAAATTCAGAGAGTCTTGCCCATTTAATGCTAATATGCAGATTTTCTCTATAGATATGGTTCACATTCCTTCACAAGCTGAATTCCAACATTACACTCCCAAGTTCCACTGCTGATTTATTTTCTAAATGGGCGAATAGGTATCCCGGTCCTCCTCCAAAAAATCAAATAATCAAAGCCACTTGGTCTGTCCTCCCAAAGGTAATATGCTGGCAAATTTGGCTAGAACAAAATAGAAGAATCTTCAGAAACATTGAGCAGAACCATAAGGCATTAGAAATCAAGATCAAATGCCATCTAAAAGAGTGTTTGATTGACTTAAAAGATGACTCTAATCTCAGTCAACAGGATATTGCTTGGGGTTCTTTTCTTTATTTGCATTTTCAAAAAGAATTAAGGAATGTCCCTCCTCCCAAAGCCTGGAAAATAAGAGAATCTGAAACAGACTTTCAAGATTGGATTATAACATAATCAAGACACTCCCTCTTTTCTGATGGGGCAGCAAAGGGAAATCTAGGCAAAGCTGGTGCAGGTGGTGTTATTTTAATTCCAGATGGGGAAAAAATTCATTCCTTTTCCTGGGGGCTAGGCCACTCAACCAGTATTCAAGCTGAGGCTTTGGCTCTCCTTCAAGGACTCAAGATGCTCAAAGATTTAAACATAAGTGAAGCAAATGTATTTGGTGATTCCCAGATCATCATAAATGCAATTGTGTCCAACTCTCCAACTTTGGACCTAAAACTTGTAAGGCTGATAGTCAGAATTAAGGGCTTGGAAAACACTTTTTAGAAGCTGAATTTCTCCCATGTGTTGAGAACTAACAATAAAAAGGCGGACATTTAAGCCAATAAAGCTGCCCTCCTCTCTATTGGGATCAAGATGAAAGACGAAGAAGAATCATGGGAACGCATCCCATAAGCTAAATTGCTGTCATGTTTTACTATTTACTCTTAAGTCAATTTGTGTGTATCTTCAAATTGGGAAAAATATCTAAAATTGAATCTATAGTAATATCACTAAGAAGAAGAATTCCAAGCATTAGCTCCACACTCATCCTTAGTGGTGAGGTGCATCAGGCTATATTCCTTCTCAATGTAACCAGAATTTTGGCATTTAGGCCAATTTTGAAATAATATTCCATAATCGTTACTGTAAAAAAAAAAAAACATCATCTAATCTCATGATCATTATCATCTAACAAAACACAATTAGCATTGTATAACATCATTACAACACAAACATCAAATATACATCTCATGTCAAATAATTGTTATCACATACAAATCTATCTGCAAGCTGCACATTAAATGAACATATATAACATGACCTAACAATATACACGTCATGATGATCACCAACATGTAAATTAAGTTCAACTGCAACATGAACATAAAACACATGGACCATATATATATATATATATATATATATATATATATATATATATATATATATATATATATATATATATATATATATATATATATATATCAATTGTAATATAAATGTCAAATATCAGCTGGTGGTACATCATCAATAGTAGTACTAGTCGAGGCCTGCTCAGTCAATGGTGCAGCCTCGACAAGCTCAGATACATGTCGATCATCGTGTGCCTGTTGATCTAGTGGTGCCTCATGCTGATCAGGATCAACTGTCGGCTGCTCATCATGATGACTCGACATGGTCGATGGTCCATCCTGCTCATGATCATGAGTACTGCTAGATACTACAGGTTGTTGACTCGACGTGGCCGATGGTCCAGCCTGCTCTCCATCATGACTATTGGTCGATGTTGCAGGCTGCTCATATATGACACGAGGTGAACAATGATCACTCCCCTTATCGTGACCATCAAATGATGTGTCGCTACTTGCTGACTATCGACGTATTGCATCTCGACCATGCCTATGTTGAAGGGCCCTCCTCAACCACGTAACTAAGCTCATAGCTCCTACAACATGCTGCATCAGGGCGAACATTTCACGCGGCATGCCTCTCCACATATGTACCAGCCCAGAATTGGCCCGTATCTCTCTCATAGTGGCGGGCCTGACTCCTACATCCACAAAAAATGCATAGAGTTGGTCGCCCAACTCCACCTTCGATCTACTGTCAGTCCTACACCTAGTAAAAGGCAGTACTAGCGCACCATGAGGACCAGGTTTGTCTGCACTGACCTGATCCTCGGCATCTGCCATATCTTGATCGTCATCGGGATCTACACCCGGATCATTTGGTGCCGTTGGCATCTCATCGCCATCAAAAGACCCAATGTCTACAAAATATATATAAGTACACAACAATAATTAGAAAATTTCATTAAACAGCTTAATAAAAACAAGTGAAAGAACATGTTAGAATAAGTTTAAATAAAACAATAATATTACCTCTATCATTCGGCGGCTCATCATCTATGAAGAGGATGTTGGCACACCCTCGCCAATCCAAACCAGCATACGAACAGGGGACTAGAACGAAGGGATTCTCATCAACACTGGCTAGAAACTCCAGTGCATCATGCGATATCCTCGCAGAAGACTCAAACTTGCCCCTCTTGGGCATCATCTATCCCCACACTTGCATCTATACATGTAGCATCGGCCTACGAGGTTGCCGAAAAAAAGTAGGCCTCATCTATAGAAACCTCTCAAAAAAAACAAAATAGCTCTGAAGCAAAAGGGAAGTTCACCCTCCCTTGTGCATGAGCTCGAAATCTATCTAAAGTTGTACAAAACTACTGCAAAAAAAATGGTATACCACCTCACAAGTCGTGGCTCTTGTACTAAAGAACCAACATAAAATAGAAATGGGAAACTAATTCATTGCCTGTCACTGGTGTTGTGTGAAATGGTCGAAATCAGTAGTGAGGGGTACCTCACCTCCTCTCTACCAAATGAAGCAATACGTAACTGACCTCCGGAGACCTAAAAATCTGAAGGAGACAATATATCTGCGCTAATGTATCTCTGGGAGTACACCAACTGACTCCCTGCTGCATAGCCAACTAGGACCTCTGGGAACGAGGTAAAATCCACCCTTTTCCTCGATAGGCTAGTAATGAAATATATTTCCTCCCCAGTGGGTGCGTACCATTGGTTAGGACCAACCCGGAAAGCCTATAGGTGGGCATTCCACCTATGGATAAGATGTCGCAAAAACACACCATGGCCCTTTAGGGATGTAGCCTCCTCATAGAACTCGAGTAGGCCTACTTGCCTTAGGAGCCCCTGAGTAGTTGTTGTAATAGGGTGAGGGTACGCATCTCTCTCCCTCTCTCATGCCTCCCACAGGCGAACCATGTTATACTGGTCTGCCTATTGTTGTTGTTTTTTTTTTTTTGTTAATTTGGTAGGACCTTGCTATTTTCTATTTATCATCAAAAAGCAGGTTACATTCCATATTAAGTTGGTGACCTCAACCTGCCCGAAGGAAAATAGGTCTGTTGGCCACCTTAATGCATTGAAGGCCAACCAAAATTGAAAGTGTTTCATTCTTCTGCTATCCGCACTAGCTAGTTCACTGTTTAAAACATTAACTAAGTAACCATTATGAACTAAATGACTATTTGCAAAAATCATAAAAATTGAGCTAGATTACTATCCATCAGAGGAATCAATTGGTGCTGGATCCTTCGCCGTGGAACCAGGCATGTCCACTTGTTGCAGTTGTTGTATCTGTCTTTCAATTCATCCAATTCGATTTGCCGCTCGATATTGTGCCACCTTGATATGTTGCAGTTGTATGTTGATATCCTGAAGCAATTCCATCATTGTTGATGCTTGAGTCTCCTTCCCTGGATGGAAGCTTTGCATAGCTTTGGCTAGCACACATTTCATAATCCAATATGTGTGAACTATTTGGTTAAACAAAGAAAGACATCCTCTGGTATTACCAGGATCAGTAATAAAGTCCATAATTTATGCTTCAGCTTCATTATATTCTTCATTATTGTAGCTTTCTCTTTCCCTGCATTGAATCGCATTCCTAAATTTTATAGGATTTCCAAGAGAGTAAGTTATGGAGAGGTTCTCTAACACCTCTTGCTTTGTCTTTCTCCCACATTTGCTAGTCTCATCTTGCAGCTTCTGCTTCCCTTTATCTGTATTTTGAGCCGCAGTTTGCCTCGTCTGTCTCTTGCCCATTGTTCTGTTCTGGGTATTTCACTGGGTAAAACCTGTATTAAGAATATGTGATCCTGTATGATGGCAAAACAGATATAAAACAATTAATCTTCCTATCAACTGAACAAAACCTTCCAGAGGCTCGTAATTCTCCTCCTGATAGAGATAATGCCAGAGACCATGAAAATTTCCGACCCAAGTTATATGGTAGACCTAGAGATAGATCCTGAAAATAGTCACTATTGTATCTGTAAAGATTGAACTACGCCCAGGTTGGATCACATAACTACCCAAGTTGAAACTAAACCCAGAATTTTGATACCCAAAACCCTGCCTCACTGAATTGCAAGAGTGAAAGTTAAATCGAGAACAGAGATGGTATGAATAACATATTTTCATCCTAATGCCCTGCCCGGTTTGGAGCCTAATACCCAACCTCCCATAAATATCGTGATTCATATTAAAACTAGAACCTAGCACTAGTCTAATACTGAAATTACAGACTTTCTTTCGCCAAAACTCAATAATCCATAGACAGCAATGTTTCCCCCATTTAGCCCTTTTAATTTTCAAATTTAACCAACATAGGCAAAGACCTATAGAAGAAAAATGTCGACCATGCGTGAGGGAACAATGATATTGACAGCTATAAAATTGATTGAAATTCCCACCTAATTGAAACATAGAGTTAAGAGGGTCACGAAAACGGGGTTGTATATCCTCCGGTGGTATTAATTTTCCATTCCAGTCTGCTAAATAGCAGATGGTTAACAACATGCCTAGATTGACAGTCGTTCCGCTATCCTGTTTTGTGTTATTATTGTTAGGAAAAATCAAGAGATTGAAATGTAGAAGAACATACCCCTGAACCAGCGTATAAACCCTGCGAACAATGGCTACACTAGCTTCCTTCCTTTGCCCCACTTCACGGTTTTGTGCGGAAAGAATTGGTTTTGGCAGAGCCAAAGATTCCCTTTTGAAACTTAGCATGTACCTCTTATTACACTGCCTTTCTAACAACACAACCTGTCTTTCTAAATGCTCCATCATTCCCTGAAATCCCTCGTACATCCATATTCGGTTAATGAATGCCATAGTTATCCTGCTTGAGGCTTATGCTCATGTTTGCATAGATCATTTCTTACACCTGTCCTACATCTTCCCAGTGGCAGATAGTCTGAAGCACCCCGATCGGGAACTGCCTGTTGTTGTTGTTTTTGTTACCTCTTTTCTCTCCTTTCACGTCGTTGAATGATTGACATATTAAATATAATTTTTTTATTAAATGAGACATGTATTTAGGAATATACATATAAAAATTTTGAAAAAAAGAAAAACAGTCAGTGCGCCAAAAAAAAGGCATGCACTAGTAACAGTGCATATTTTTTTGTCGCGCACCGGAGGCGGTGCACCAGAAAAATTTTTGCACACCAGAGGCGGTGCACTTGAAAATTTTCATCGCACCGCCCTCTTGGCATTGTTACAAGGTCAACGGTTCAATCATATAACAGACCACACCGTTGACTATGTACCAGTGTCGGGAGGGCGGTGCACTGACCAAACTATATGCCCTAAGGTGTATAGTTTAGGAAGCGCACCGCCCTCCTGACATCACTACATATTCAATAGTGTGGTCATTTACCCAGCTGCACCGTTGACCATGTCGAATTTTCGGAATGCGGTGCGCTGACAAAATTATATGCCCCAGGGTAGATATTTCCGTCAACGCACTGCATTCCCGCAATTCGACATGGTCAACAGTGCGGTCGCGTAAACGACCGCACCGCACTTTTTTTTAATTTTAAAAAATCACAGTGCGCCTTTTCGGTACCGCTCCAGAACTGGTGCGGATACCATTAGCACCGGTGACGGTGCGGCCCTTAAACTTACAGGCAGCACCGCGAACCGGTGCAAGCCGAACGACTCGAGTGCACCGCACAGGAATTTTTTTTTTTAAATAAGGTGAATTTTAAGGTATTTTACAAAACTAATCCGCTAAAAGGTTTAATTATGGAAAAAATAGGAAAATACCTGTACATTTGGCCATAGATGAGGCATATTGGCTATAGAATTTCCAAAACTAAATTTTTCCACCGTTTTTCAAAATTCAAAATGGAGATGGTGGGCAATGGACAGCAGCAGTGTGTGCAATGGGAGCACCGATGGGAGGGTGCCTCACACAAGTTAAAGTTGCATCGGTTCTTGATAGCTCTGGATCACTGAAAAGTGAAAAATGTGGTTTTTTGGCCATATATTTTTTTTATTTAACCTGTTCCGATGCATAGGTTTTATAGGCGCACTGGTGCGGTTTCTTAAAACTGCACCAGGTTGTTTCAGTTTTGGCACAGGGTTTTAGGACGCACTGGTGTGGAATCTTTGTAAAGAACTGGTGCAATACATTAATAAGACACACCAGGCGGGTTTGTACTAAGCACATGGTGTCCCGGTGTGCCAATGTTTTGTGCGCACAAGTGCTTTCTCTAGTTGAACGCACCAATACGATTTAGGATGATAAACACACCGGAAGAAAAACATCCGCAAAAACATCCACCTGCCAACCTCCTCTAGTAACCTCCGCTACAAACGGTTGTCTGGGGTATTTTTATAAGGGTTTCCTAAAAAACAACCACCAAAGGGTCTTTTCCTTGCAGTGGTTGGATCAGGTATGTTACCTATACTTTAGTTAGAAATGTTGTTTTTCCTAAATGTTAAATCCTTTAGAAGAGGTACTTTATGGTGTGACTCCCCTTACTCTCTATGATTTTTTTCTTGGTTATCTAGACATGTGGAAACAACATGATATGTATCAATTCAAATCCCACAATGTCATCTTCACCTTCGGAGATCAATCCTACATGATCCCATTGGTAACATCTTTTAACACAACCTATTTGATTAGTGGAAAACATTAGAGGAAGTTGATTACCAAATTTGGGAGGTTTGTGTTCTTAATGGTCAAGTAAATAGGAGAAATAAATATCACTGCAACTTCCAATGCTCCTACAAGTGTTTTAGCAAAGTAATAGAGGCAAGCAGATTAACTTGCGCTAAAGTACGAGAGCATATTTACTTCTACCACTTGAATACTCATTGCATTGTCATGGAAGGAATACTACAACCTTGACAATTGGTATCTCTCTTGTTAATGGTCATAGATACCAATGCATTCTTTTGTAGAATAATGCAAGAAATTTCTAAGGTCCCAATTCAAAAAATCTTGTGACTTTAGGTATGGTATTTGAAGGAATTAAATTGATTTTAACATTACCTGAAATATTACAATGGTGAAATGTAGATAATTTATTCCATCTTCCATTTCAAACTTTATCTATCCTTGTGCTTGCGAGAAGATTGTACAAAAATGTTTTCCTTGTAGAGTGGGAAGACTTTGACTAAGTACAATATAGACTTGTTTAGTAGTGCACAACATGGTAGTGGACTTTGACAACAAATAAAAAATTTAGTCAACCACGTCAGCATTAAAAAAAGAGATTGAACCTCTTATACATTTGAACACACGAATAACAACATCAACTAGATCAAACTCTTTTGTATAAGTATGGTAAATGGTAATAAAAAATGAACTGGAATATAAAATGAACAAATAAGTATGATGCAAAAAAAACAAATACAAAAAAAAAGAGAATTTAAGTATCTCTTAAAAATAATTTAATTTTGTTTTCTTGTATCTCTTAAATTTTTGTATTTGTTCGTTTTGTAAGATATACAAAAAAACAAATTAAAAAAAAAAACAAGCAGTAAGATATTTTGATTATAAAAAAAAAAAAAATTACTTAAATGTAAAATCTTCCAAGAACGGATGGATAAAATGCAAACCCATGTGCTTGCACCAATGCCAAAAAGGTTTCATACATAAGATATAGGAAATAAAATCCTTGGATGTTGACCCCTATGCTACAATTGGTGATTTATAGGTGCAATGGGAAGAGCCTAAGGAGCTAGAGGATAGGGAGTTCCTTTTCCACTCACAAATGTGGGTGAAGGCCATACGCTTTATTACCAACAATGACAACTAGAATAACTTAATCTCACTAGATGTTGTGAAGGGTCCAACACTACTAATGACATTTTACTCTTAACCATGTACAATTGGGTGGTTGGAATAGGTATGTTACCTACACTTTAGTTAGCAATGTTGTTTGTCCTACAACATTCAATCCTTTAGATGAGGTACTTTATGGTGTGGCTCCCCTTAAACTATATGATTTTTTACTTGGTTATATAGACATGTGGAAACAACATGATATGTATCAACTCAAAGCCCAAAATTTCATCATCACCTTTGGAGATCAATCCTACATGATCCCATTAGTAGCATATTTTAACACAACCTATTTGATTAGTGGCAAGCATTAGATGAAGTTGATTACCAAATTTGGGAGGCTTACTCTCTTAATGGTCAAGTAAAGAGGATAAAGAAAGATGATTGCAACTTTCAATGCTCCTACAAGTGTTTTAGCAAAGTAATAGAGGCAATCATACTAACTTGTGGTAAAGCACCAAAGCATATTTACTTCCGCCACTTGGATACCCATTGCATTGTCATGGAAGGAATCACTACAACCTTGAATGTTGGTATCTCTCTTGCTAATGGTCCTAGATACCAATGCCTTATTTTGGAGAATAATGCATGAAATTCCTAAGGTCCCAAGTCACAAAATCTCGCGACTTTAGGTATGTTATTTGAAGGAATTGAATTTATTTTAACATTACTTGAAATATGATAATGGTGAAATGCAGTTCATTTAGTCCATGGTCCATTTCAAACGTTATCTATCCTTGTGCTTGTGAGAAGATTGGAAAAAAATGTATTCCCTATAGAGTGGGAAAAATATGACTAAATACAATAAAGACGTGTTTAGTAGTGCACAACTTCGACACCAAATAACATATTTAGTCGACTACATCATCAGTAAAAAAAGAGATCGAACCTCTTATACAATTGAAAACACGAATAACAACATCAACCAAATCAAACCCTTATGTATAAGTATGGTAAATGGTAATACAAAACGAACTTGAATTAAAAAAAAAAACAAATAAGTATGATGCAAAACGAACAAATACAAATACAAAAAAACGAATTTAAGTATCTCTTAAAAATCTCTTAATTTTGTTTTCTTTTATCTCTTAATTTTTTGTATTTGTTCATTTTTTAAGAGATACAAAAATATGAATTAAAAGGTAAACCTGTAAGAGATTTTGATAAATAGAAAGAATAAAAAAAACAAGACTTAAATGTAAAATCTTCCAAGTTGGAATAATGAATTAGGGAAAAACAATTAGAATCGTGTTAGAAAATTGATCTATGGGATATCTTTCTAAGACATAATCTAAGGAAGAGCAAGGAGGGGTGTCACACTAATTATCAAAATATTGCAAAAAAATAAAGCTGAGCTCAATCTTCAGTTTTTTCACCTCTATTAGAGATTTATTCTTCTTTGTGATCATTGATGTTGCCACAAATTTGGCTAGAGGGTCTGGCAGGTACTCAAGATGGTCACTCTCAATTTCTTGTGGCAAATGAGATGTGACAAGATGTTTAAAGATCGCCCAAAGAAAGGTTTAGATATATCAATAATCGACTTTCTTGATGGCCTTATGAAAATATTATCAAAACCTACATGTAGGAGCTAGATCCCATGCATCTAGCATAGATCAATCTTAACCCAGGATTTGCATCGAGATTTCTACCTCAAGCAATTCAATATTTCTTGGTGCATAAGAGATGGATTTCTGACATCTGTTAGTGGTGAATTCAGTAGGGTTGTCCAATCATCCATCTTAACCTCAAGGTGTGTTTATGCGTGTGAATAATTACAAAGACCAAGCATATGAAGTGTTGATGGATCTTGACCTACATAAGCTATAAAGTGTGCCTCTTGAGGAAGCTTTGTGTACAATGACATAATGTTGTCTTCAAATATACTATGTAAAGGGGAAATAATTTCATCCCTTCCAAAAAGTATAAGACTCTCCGAAAAAACATAGGGAAAGAATGAAAGCTCATAAACACTTGATACCAAGATGCCATGTCTACAACAACACTGACTCATAATTCAAGATACCCATTACCATTTCTCTTCAACACATACCAATAGTTCATATTACAAGTAAATTAGGGACACCAATAGCAGATCAGACTCGAAATCATAACGACACATTACATAACTAATGAAAAAAAAAGGAAAAAAAATACCTCGTCACTTTGAGTATACATCTAAATCACTTGAATGTGATGCAATAATTGAGGGTGGATTTTGGAAGACACGGAAAACTAGATCAAATTGTTAGTGTGAATTCTAATCGCAAGCGTATGAAAAAAACCCACTTTAGTTGTGCATAAAAAAACATCCCTAACATCAAAGATGGCTACGAATTTCCTTAGATCTGTAGTTAGTTGACCAAGATAAATGCTACAAAATCCAGATCTATGCAGTTAAAGACATTAAGCAGTAAATAAAAGCAAGAGTTTCTCCATGCATCCAATAGACAAGACAATAATTTTTGTAAAGAATTTTTGTATTTATGACACCTGGGAAGGGAACATAGAAAGATGTTACCAATCCCCCTCAATGGGATGGGTTCTTGTATGTCCTCAGCGCTTCAGATCTAAGATCCTTCTCTCTTGATGGTGTAGAAAACCCAGACAGAAATGGAACTCAAGGGGAGTTCACAAGCAAAAAGATAGAAAAATATGACAATGATGGAGGATAAAAGTTAGACCAAAAGTATAGATCCAGAGTGATATTTAGGCAAAAAAGGTAGTGAATGAATGGAAAAATCCTTCTATTTATAACAAAATATTGAGTTACTCTAGATATTGGTGCATAGTTAAAATATTATTAACCAAATCTAGATCCAACTTTTATGGAATATTTTACTATATTTGTTGGAGGGAAAAAAAATTGGTCAAATAATTTTATTTGTAAATAATAAATGATTTGAGGATGTGGTTGAGTAATAATTAAATAAATAACATTATTTGTTCAATTATTTATAAATTATTTAGTCAAATTTAACAAGGAATATTATTTAAATAAGGTTTAAATAATTATTCCTAGAAAATAATAAGATAAATAGTGATTTATCTAATTAATTTTCCTGTTTTGGGTTAAATATGACCAGGAATATTAATTAAACTATTGTTTAACTAATTATCCCTTGAGGAAAATCAAACAAATATGGATTTATTCAATATTTCCTCATGGGGTTTCCTGTTTAGACCATAAACAACTCAATAAATTATGGATTACTAAGTTATTTTTCATAGTGAAAGAAATTTTACTTAGGGTAAAATTGGTCTTACATGGTGTACTTTGGTCCATCTAATAGTAACAGGTTAGATGACCAAAAATTGGTGTAACGAATTGCCCCCTTAGCATGCGAGCGTTACTAGAGCTAATTGTATGACTGAAGTACGATGTAAGAACTCAATCACCAAACACCAAAGGGGAAGTCAAAGAGAGAGAAATATAAGGTAGACCAAAGCGCTAGAGGACAAGAACCTTAGGAGGCGAGACTTACAGGTGCGAAAAGTCTATTTTATGAGTGAGTACTTGTTCTACAAGAGGCGGGGGAGGCATACCTATGCCCACTGAGATACAAAGTAAAAAGAATAATGTGTCCATTAAACAAGGGACTGAACTATATAGTACATGATGGCATAAACATGAGCCAGATAAAAACATGATGATGGATCCCACATACGTATTGTTCCTGGGATAACATCTAGGACTTATACAATAATATCTGAGTACATGAGATATAAGTACAACCAAAGAGGCCCTGTAAACAGGAGAGGGCTCTGAAAATCTGAATGATACATGCAAACTAAAAGGTGTTACACACGGCTAAGGCCGGAACCATACAATATGTGGAGTTGCATTGAAGGTTGTAATGAAGAGATCATCCAGGCATGTGGGGGGCTACCTGAAGGCCCAACCCCTCATGAGGTCTGAAACATCTCACACACACCCGAGAATCACCGGTACAGTTTGCTGCATCACTGAACCATCAAGTATACGGATCTTGATTATGTCGTAAGGAGATTGAGTTGAGAAAAAATCAAGTCAAAGGGACATAAAGAATCCCTTTTCTTGATCCGAGGCACCAAACAGGAGTGGAATATGGAACCAAGGTACACCGCCCTCTAGACCTGCCTTCTGGAATGAATGAGTTGATGTCGACAGAAGGAGGTCCGCCATAGGTGAGGCAATAATGGATCCTCAACTAAGGCACGAGAGATAATAGTAGAGCGACTGACAGACTGACAACAAGGATGATGATAGAATGGGGTTACTGAGTAGCGGGCTGAAGACTTCCCTTGTTAGAGCATGAAGGGCATGGATGACCTGGCAGCAACTCACACAATATCAAAGGGGATGGGGATAGAATGACTGAAGGCCAAAATGTGTGACACGAGAGAGGAACCAAACAATGAATGATGGAGGACTATAGCAAGATAAAAAGGGACTCGGGATAGACTCCATGGATGCGATGATGACTCAACTCGGATGCTCTAAACAAGGGCGACTCGATGATGCTGCCACATAGAAAAGGTCTGATGGGGACCATAAAATCATGAGTACAAGATGGTTACTCACGATGAAAATCGACATGAGCATGGACAAGTATGAAGGCAAAGTGGTGCCCCAAGTAAAAGTTTTGCAAGTGAAGAAATTCAATTTTGAGGAGTGGTGAAGTGACCCTTCTTGGAAAAAAGGTTTCCGGGTGAAGTATCAAATCACAAATAACGAACAGATACACATTTTAGAGCTCGGTGAGAGCTTTTCAACGATGCAGACGGTTTGTCAAACTGAGCTACCGTTTGGCCGCAGCGGGCGAAATAAAAATTTGGGGTTTCTCTTTTGATAAGGTGTTTTCCCTCCAAATTCAATTATTTGCAAGTGTAGCTATTGTGAATGTAGCAAGGAGAAAAGTCCCTAAATATTGCGGCAATTGTGGCGTACAAACCGATCGTTGGAATTGAGATCTGTTAGTTGCAGGTAATAAGCCTAACATCTTTTATTTTAGTGGATTAAAGTTTCATATTAGCCACCCAGAGCTCAGGAACAGGTTGGGTCGCACTTTTTTGGGTCTGTTCTGCGACCTGGGTAGCAGGTACTGGGCAGAAAACTGCGACCTATCCCAGGAAATGACCTGAAAAGTGCGACCTATCAGAGAAAGGGGGTTTTAGTGTTTTTTTTTTACTGAGAGCTGGGATTTTTATGGTTGAGGGGGATAGGTGTCCCCAAGCATGTTATGGTCATGCAAAAATGTATTTAGAAAAGGGGAATCTAAGCACATTTTTATGATCTGGTGCACCATTTGTTTTCATTATGGTTATGCAGTTCCAAAAAGGGAATGGAGGATTACCAATCTCTTTTAATACTACATATATGAAGCAAATGGACTAAGTTTCTGGGTTGGCATACATGGTGTCACTATCCCAAAGAGTGGATTTGTAGATAATGAACTGGTGCTTTCCTAGAAAACCCACAGGATGGTCAAAAACAATGTCTAGGGGACTGGGTTATTGAAGTAAGATGAAGGAATGATGAGGGGGATCATCCCTAAAGTGATCTGAAGTAATATGGGACTCTAGAGTTTCTTCTAAATGGGGAAGAATAATGGTACTAGAGACGACACTACCAGATGCACTATGAGAGTTGTGAAGAATGGATTCTCCTGGACTCTCAAATATGGGTGGCCCATTACCAAAACATTGTGTGTCAATGTAATGACCGCAAGGTGTATGTGGTTCGAATGTATGATTTCGATGTAAGGGGGGATAGATAAATTCAGGGGTGGTAAATGCTTCCATAATGTCGCCATCATAATAGAAGATGGGGTGACTGGTGGAAGAAAGACCACCTGACGCGGCGAATCTACCTGACTCATCATCATGAGAAGAAAGGTTCACATGCGCATCGTCACGGGGGGTGACAAAAAAACAAGCAGATAAGGGATCCACTGATGTTGATCCCAGGGTGATCGTTTAAGGGAGGTCAAGTGAAACAGAAGGGGAAGTCTCAAAGGGAGCTTCCACCATAAATCTCATGAATGAGGATAGGTAGAGGATGGTGGCCAAAGACTCTGTCATCTCGACATCAAGAGGAGGAATGTCAATGGGAGCAGAGGTATCCTCAGGTTGGCCCGAAACATACTGCGTGAGGACGGGAGAGGTGGACTGGTTTTGTTCAGTCTCGTACTCTCGAACTACCTCCAAAGAGGCGCGATAATGCGTGAGGTGGGGACAACGGTGGGTATAATGGCCATGGAGATCACACAAAGCACAGGGTTTGTTGGTGTGAATATTTTTGGGGTTCTTGAGTGCAGTCGAGGAAGGGACAGAGGTTTCTGGGACGGTAGACTCAGGGAACGTGACAGTAACCATGGGCTTGATGCGAGGAAATTTAGGACAATGATGGGTCGCATGACCGAAAACAACACACAAAGTACACGGGGGCTACGCTTTGGAGGCTAAGGAGGAGCAGATTTTGTCGGAGTGGCCTTCTCTTTAGTTGCCTTCTTGCGAGCTTTGCCCCTCTCTCCCGAAGCGGTCACAACATGAGTGGGTTTATGTTGAGGTGGCTGAGGCACGGAAGTAAGGGGAGCGGTCATGGGGACCGGTTGGATTGGGGTCAAAGCAAGGTAAGGTTTGGGCTGACCAGGCAGGATAACGGCTAGGGGATCAAAGTACCAAACTGGGATCCCCAGGGTTAGGTTAGGAAGGGATAAGGTAGCCATGACACATACTGAAAATACTCCAGGAGGGGAAGCTAGGAATAGTATCTGACCAGAGGGGTAATGGCCAGGCAGGACAGCTCCGAGATGGTTAAGGCCAGGAGGAACCATGCAGGGAGGGTAGAGAGGCTCATGGATACTATCTGCTGATGAGGGGCCTTGAGGAGGGGGTCCTGAAGGCTGAGTCAAGGTGCTAAGAGGAGGTTGCAAAGGGCAGGGTTGTTGACTAGTCGAAGCGGGCTGCTTGAGGTCGAACCGAGTCGATTTCATCATGCAAATGTTTGACGAGCTGGGATCAGAGACAGGAGGAGGAAGACCATGGAAATAACCAAGCAAAGAGGATTCTTTGTAGACCCTGGGTGAAACATTGGTCAAAGGTTAGACTATCTGTTTATTTGCCACCGAAGAGATGATGGACTCAAGGGAGGTCTGAGACTTCGGTTCATAATATGTCAACTAGTCAATGGTGTCTATCTTTTTGTTATGAGGAAATCACATCTTACGGTGAACCACATAAGGGATAGAAGACATCACATAGTTGTAGCTACGACCCAAAAGAATGTTGTAATCTAAGGGGGCATCAATGACTTCTACGTCAACACAAACAATCTTTCCCGCAAGAGTAATAGGTCAATTACGGAACAGGCCAATGGGTTGGGAAGAGTGGCCATCCCACTCTTGGAGGGTGATAGTGGAAGGGGCCAACTCAGGAGATCCGAGTTGCTTCCAAACCGAAGCGGACATCACACAGGTGGATTCCCCCTCATCAATGATACAACGGGAGATGTTGGCATTCCGGATCTTGACGAGGAATTGGAAGGCGACGGAAGCAGGAAGGGGGGGATGTTCTGACCGGTCAACATCGAAGACGATCAAATTATCATCTGAAGGATCCACAACACCCATAGAAGTTATTAGAGCTTTTCGTTGTGAAGGGCATGACTGGAGGAATTCCAACATTGATATTGAAGCAGGGGATTGCGCCAAATCATCTACTATACTATACGAATTGTCAGCTTTACCAGAAGAAGAATTTCGGAATAATGGTCCCTTGGGGATCTTGGCATGAACCTCTGCCTTAGGTTGTGGGATTAGTAAAGGACCATTGGTTGTCGAAAGAGGCTCATTGGAACCTGAAGAAGGGGGCTCGAGGGCAGACGTAGCAGGAGGCTTGTTGTACTAACGGGACCAAGTCTAAAGGTTGAGGTCAACGGTAATGGGTTGGTCAGAGTTCATCATGAGAATCGGGTAATTAGAGGTACTAGATGGAGGAGGTTGATTGGCCGCCTGAACTTCAAGTGATTGGCTAGCCACGAATCCTTGTTGGGGGAAAGGATTGGTAAAAACAGCTGGTTGGATAGGTGCAGCATTAGGAGGAACCAAATGGGAGGCTTGTTTTCCTTGGGATGTTGTTTGAGCTTCCCACATCTACTGCATCTGAGGTAAAAGAGGACAATCGTGGGTGTAGTGACAATAGACACTACAACAATAACATGGTTTGTTCGTGTGAATAGCCCTGTCCTGCTTGGGTTGAGTGCCCTGTTGTTGGTTAGCAGTGTTCAGTGCCTTCCCTTGGGGATTGGGTCCTAGATTACCTAGGCAAATTGGTTTTGATTGCCTTTCCTCTACTTTTTAGAAGTAGGAGGATTAGTCGTGCCCTGTTGTGCATACACTTGCCCCTGGGGCGTGGTGGCTATTTTTGCGGGGGTTGAGAAGGCAAGGGAGGTTGAGGTGCTAATGTTGTAGGAGCTAGAGCACCAGGCTTCGGATACGGATAATAAGGAGGTTGGCTAACATTGTGGTAAACAGGTTGGGAAAAAGGAGGAGGCATGTCGTATCTTGGATACGTGCTATCGGGAGGGGAAAAAGTGTTGGAGGAGCTGGCCCTTCCCTGAGGGAAACCATAACCCATGGGAGGATGAGTGTATAGATGAGAAAGGGCTCCAACGATACCATTGGTGGCATGGGATGCCCCCGGTGTGTTGGCACCACCGGGTCTAGGGAGATCAGGTAAGACGGTATAAACATAACCAGACTATGCGTAGATCAGGTCATATTTCAATGCAATCTGGAGAGAAGCTTCTTCGATCTAAGGGAAATGAGATGCGACATATTTTCCAATAGTAGGCAAAAGGGATCTAAGGAACCAGTCCATGTAGACACGGTCTTCGAAGGTAGGGCTCGACATAGGCTCTTTCTCTCTGACATTCTTGGACATGATCGAATAGGCGGTTCACAGACGATTGACGGAAAGAGGTCAAAATTCCGGTACCAGTGTCATAACGAAGGGGAAGCTGGAAATAAGACAAAAAAACCCTCGCAAGAGTCACAAAAGTAGTATGAGAGGAGGAGGTCTGATCAACATACCACTTAGAAGCTTCTCCATTAAGCGTACGTTGGAACAATTGAAGATGGACAAAATCCTCGGTGATGGAATTAGATGAACACCACATGTGGAAAGATCTAACATGGTTTGTAGGATCTTCTCCAGCAAGACCTTCAAACTTGGGGATGTCAGAAGGGAGCTTGGTTGGGATAGTAGGCCAACTAGGATCATGGTGTATGGGGTCATTAATCAACTGGTTAAAATTGGGAAGACTGAGACTTGCCAAATAAGGGAGCAAGGGAGCAGTCGGAATAGTTCCTGTTGCGATCCCACTAGTAGTATTCCCAGCATTAGGGTCAGGGCTACCACCAGCGTTAGGTCCTGAACCAGACATGGTGAAGGTGACAGAAGGAGAACCGGGGATAGAACCAAAAGGGGAACTCGATGAACCAGAAGCAGAGTCAGAATGGGGACTCGGTGGAGGACTAACTCGAATCCTACGCGGAGGAGTAAGTCTTCCTAGCGGAAACTAAGGATGAAGGCCAAGAAGTCTCTGGGGAAAACGCCTTGGGGGCGCAATGATGGAAGAACAAACATGGATCACAAAAATAACAGTGACCAACAAGGGAAAGGAGGTGCAGGATCAAATGATTACAATGTCGAAACAAGGTCAAAGAGGTGTGGTATCAAATGATTACAATGTTATACTCTTGGCCTGGCGATGTTAACCAGGCGTTCTTCACTTAGGGTGTGTGTGTTAAGTGTGTTAATTTTAATTTTTAAACCTAGATGTGTGTAGAGAAAAAAGAAAAAGTGTGTTGTATAACTGTAAATAAATCTGCAAATAACAATAAAGTTTAAAAAAAAAAATCAAAAAAAGCAAAAAAAGCTAAATATGCATCAATCTAAACCCAAGGAGGCGGGCTTCCCAACAACTAGTCTATGGGTGAGAAAAAATCTAGTCAAAACACACAAAAATAGCCAATGGATCTAAAGTCAGGAGGGACAATGATCTAAAGGTTAGATCTGCTATAAATAGGTGCAGATAACAGCAAAAAATCAGAGGGAAAGGTGTTGCAAATGAGGTGGCGAAAGGCTACAACCTGAAGGGAAACGGAGGGGACCCTAGAGGAGGACCTAAACAAAACTGAAAAGAGGTGTTTTGGATGGATGAATAACCAATCTAAAATGGATCTGAAGGTACATGATCAAATCTTAAAAATGGCTGAACACACTGAAATCTCAGATGACCTGCTTCAGCCAAACTCCTCCTATAATGGTGGAAGCGTACTGAAGCCCCAAGGGACTAGGTTCTGACTTTGATGAGTAAAATAGAGAAACTAAAAGTCCAAAATGGGCGGAGAAGAAGGTCAGACAACCCTGAACAGTAGCCCAGAAAAACCCAAAAAAATCACAGAAAAATTCCAACAAAAAGTACAGGTCGCAGTTTCTGACCTGTTTTCAGCAGAGGTCGCAGGTTTTAGGCAGTTTTCCACACCCTAGAGGTTGAGGTTGCAGGTTTTGGCCCAAAAAGTGCGACCTGCACTTCCAACACTCTCGGGAGCATGCTTCAGAAAAAAGTGTCGTCTTAGCTGTGGTTGATGCCTGTCACCTGCGGAATATGTCTGGAAACACACGGAAGTTAGAATTTTTAATGTTTTAGGGTTTTAAAGGTTAAAAACAACATCAATAAAAGAAAAACAAGAAGCTGAAGAAAAACCCTAGGGTTTGAAGCATTTGGTCATGCAGGGATCTGAAAAATGATAGTGGTTGTAATTATAAACCCTTGTGGAGTCACCAGTTGTTAGTGTGAATTCTAATCGCAAGCGTACAAAAAAATCTCACTTTAGTTGTGCATAAAAAATAGCCCTAACATCAAATATGGTTGCCAATTTCCTTAAATCTGCAATTATTTGACCAAGATAAATGCTACAAAATCCAAATCTATGCAGTTAAAGACATTGAGTAAATAAAAGCAAGAGTTTCTCCATGCATCCAATAGACAAGACAAGAATATTTTTAAAGAATTTTTGTATTTATGACACCTGGGAAGGGAACATAGAAAGATGTTACCAGTCCCCCTCAATGGGATGAGTTCTTGTGTGTCCTCAACGCTTCAAATCTAAGATCCTTCTCTCTTGATGGTGTAGAAAACCCAGACAAAAATGGAACTCAAGGGGAGTTCACAAGCAAAAAGATAGAAAAATATGACAATGATGGAGGATCAAAGTCAGACCAAAAGTATAGATTCAGAGTGATCTTTAGGCAATAAAAGGTAGTGAATGAATGGAAAAACCCTTATATTTATAACAAAGTATTGAGTTAGTCTAGATATTCGCGCATAATTAAAATATTATTAACCAAATCTAGATCCAACTTTTATGGAATATTTTATTATATTTGTTGGAGGGAAAAAGAATTTGAATTTGGTCAAATCCTTTTATTTGTAAATAATAAATAAATAAATGATTTAAGGATGTGGTTGAGTAATAATTATATAAATAATTATTTATTCAATTATTTATAAATGATTTAGTCAAATTTAACAAGGAATATTATTTAAATAAGGTTTAAATAATTATTCCTAGAAAATAATAAGATAAATAGTAATTTACCTAGTTAATTTTCCTATTTTGGGTTAAATATGACTAGGAATATTAATTAAACTGATGTTTAACTAATTATTCCTTGAGGAAAATCAAACAAATATTGATTTATTCAATATTTCCTCATGGGGTTTCCTGTTTAGACCATAAACAACTTAATAAATTATGGATTACTAAGTTATTTTTCATAGTGAAAGCAATTTTACTTCGGGTAAAATTGGTCCTACATGGTATACTTTGGTCCATCTAATAGTAATAGGTTAGATGACCGAAAATTGGTGTAACACAAATCCTTTGGTATCTTTGGTCTTTTAATTAGTGCAAACATTGCTCCAACTAAGAAAACACCACAAAATAAATAAAAAGAAGAGACCCATGTCACAAGGAAAATAAATACGCACCTTTAATTAGATAAATGGAATCGTTAACCACCATAATTGATGATAATTTCCAATAAAAATATATATGGGCTTCTCAAAATGAAATTTTGTAGAAAAAGACACTAACCTTGTTGACCCCATAGACTCCTATATATAGAAAGGAGGTTTTTTCATTTGTATCATCCAATAATTTTTCATTTATGTAATGTAAAGGATGTTTCCCTCTCGAAGTAGTTGATTTCTAAGGCGTTGATATCTCTTTTCTTCTATTTTTGAAGTTGGTTTCATAACATTTGGTATCAGAGATTTGGATTCTAGGGTTTCGTTGCTTCAAACAGGTCATCATGGAATTTTCGCAATAACTTTTTTTCTACGAGGGTTAAGACACTAAAAAAAACCCATTTCGAAGAAATCATGAGGAAATTTTTGTAAATATTTCAGATCTTGGTTCACAATAATTTCAAAGACATGATCTATGGAAGTTAGGCTTTTTGCAGGCTCTCGAATTTCATCTAAAAGATGTGACCTTGGGAAAATCGTCATAACTCTCTCTCTGGGCATCAGATTCTAATTCTGTAAAAGTGGCCAAAATTACACGGATTGTAATTTCCTGTGTATCAATTTCAGATACAAAGGAGAAAACAGTGACACGTGGAACGTCGTACAAGTTTTCTCTACTGAACCAATCCATAATTAAGTCACTGTGGGAGATTGGGCGTAATTTTTTCGTGAAAAATCCAAATCAGGTCAGACCTGTGGCATTCAAAATAAGATTCATAGGACTACTATATGGTCGAATTGTATATATTGAAGATCCAAAATCACAGAGATAATTCAACCTCAATATCGAGCTCCTCAAAAGCAAGAAAAAGGTGTGTATTTTTTTTTAAATTCCATAAGTCTTGTTTGAAAAATCAGCTTGAAGTGATTCCAAGGGCATATTGAAGCATAGATATCAGTATTGGGTTCTAAAATTCCCCACTAAAAAGAATTCAACACCCATTAAGACCCTCAGAATACTCTACTATGAATCATGAAGAGGAAGAAGTGCAACATGATATATCAAAATTACAAGAGCAAGTGCACCAAATTTCGCTCTCGCAAAGAGCAACAAAAAATGAAATGGAAGTTTTGAAGAAAGGTGTGGAAGCTAAGATGGATGTTTTGAAGAAGGACGTGGTAGCTAATATGGATGGTTTGAAGAAAGGCATGGAAGCTAAGATGGATGGTTTGAAGAATGGAATGGAATACATGGAAAAAAAAATGAAAGACAACATGGAAGACATGAAGAATGATCTGAAAGCAAACATGGAAGGTTTGAAGGAAGGTTTGACAAATTTGATACAATAAATGATTCTTAATGGTGAAAATATAGTAGAGGAAACTCATGATGAGAACAAAATAAATGTTAATCGTGATTTCATAAACTCTAATGTTGGATTGAAGACCGACCATATTCCAAAGATTGATATAAGGAAGTTTGATGGCAAGGATCCTGTAACATGGGAACTACAGATGAAGCAATATTTTGATCTCAATAATGTGAAAACACACACAAAAGGTATGCCTTGAAACTTTATATTTAGAACAAAATACATTTGTATGGTATCGATGGCTTTTCTCCCGTAAAAAAATTGTCAGTTAGTCAATTTTTATGGAGAAAATGATATCACATTGAGAATACAAAGAGCAACACATTATTTATCCAATTGATAAATCTTAAAAAAAAGGGTTTAGTGATGGAGCACATTGAGTACTTCCAAAAATTGAATACAAGGGTAGTTGATATTCCAAAGGAACATAGGATTGATGTCTTCATAGGGACTTTAAAGGATGACATCCAACAGGAGGTTCGCCTTTGGGAACCTGATTAATTGGAGAAGGCATTCAGTTTGGATAGAAAAATTGAATGTAACATTATGGTGACAAGGAAGCCTACCACTCACATCTATAAATATGGAAGTGTTGCTACTCCTATACTTCCACAACCTACAAGGTTGACACCACAAAAGTTAGAAGAAAAAAGAGTAAAAGGGATTTGCTACAGTTGTGATAGAAAATACACTAAAGGTCATAAGTGTGTTGAGAAGAAATTATTTTACATAGATTGTGAAGAGGAGGAAGAAAATTGATCAGGAGTTCATGAATTTTTCTCAAAATTGAAAGTGCTCGAAACTATACCGAATTTGAGCGACCGAGTAGATCTCGTCGTTTTGATTTTGGCGCTGCAAACGGTTCGAAAAATGGATGTCGTATGAGGGAGATATCGCGTTCTAATCGATTTCCCAAACAACTAAAATTTTGGACAGGTTTGACTCGGACGCCCAGTTAGCATGCAGGTATAGTCAGCAAAAATGAGAATATTCCCTTTTCTAAGCCAATGGTGTTTCTCCATGTGGCACATTCAAGATCATCGAATTTGGTTGAATGTTTGTTTTGATGGTCCAATGAATGGGTGACACGTGGCCAACCCTGAGGCTGCCACGTGCCCCCTATAAGGTTTACCAAAATTTTGTTGGGGTCTGGGGGGTTCGACCCCATGACCTCCGGTGCGCCCGTATAGCCTTCTACCAACTCCGCTATCATTTGTTTCTTACCCCTATAGGGCACCAACACTATATAAGTTTTAAAATTATTGTATATGGGGGGGGAGACTGTCGGCGGCCCCATTGAAGTGTTCACATGTTAATAAAATGCGACAACTATTGCCACATCCAATGGTTATTAAACATTGTTGTAGTGGTGTTAAAATTGTAGCTTCAAACCATATCACATGCACGCACTTCTGACGGCATTGCTAACGGGTAGTGGAACCTACCACTACACCAAGTTTCGCTCCAGTTTTAATGATCGCGGGGGGTCGGCATCTGGCCACCCCCCACCCTTAACCTTTAAAGTTAATTTTTCGGCTAATATTTCAGCGGGAGGTTTAGCATGCCTCCAAATTCTGAGGTTTTGCCGAATTTTACTGCAGTTAAACTGCAGTCCTCCAATTTTAGTGGAGGTTTTGTAGGACTGATTTGGAAAAAGGCTAGGAAGGTCAATTTTCGACCATTTTGGGTGAAACAAGAGTCTACCTATAATAATTTGAGAATTATGGAGCCATTGGTGCAGATAAAACAACCATTAGAGGCTTGTAAACACATGTATTTGAAAAATTTTGAGCATAATGAAAGATGAACATGCCATTGGGAGCTGGACTAGCAGATGTAGCCCAGGAGGGGTGAACTGCTTCATCATGCATGCTGTGTAAATATTATGTATGGTTTTATTTCTCCGTTATACACTATTGTTCAGTATTATTTAGGCTTATTTACATGCTTAAAATTCACAATTTCATCTATGTTTCATGCTTAAATTCCTCAATCCTTAAGCAAACAAATGGAGACAAATATGTACATGTTTTGTAACTGAAAAGACACTTAGCACAACAAACTAATATAGTCCTTTCAGATCATGTTGGTATCAGAGCTATAGTTTATTCTCTAGTGTTGTTGTGTGAAAATATTTGTTTAACTATTTGCAAGTGTTCACATGCTTACTAGGCTCAAGCTCAAGAGAGGAGAAGGAAAATTGGTGGAAGCAAGAGGGTCTCAAAGAGAGCCACAGCAAAGGAGGGCAAGATTTCCACGTTCTCCACCACCTAGTTCACCTCCTAAATAAGGAGAAGTAGCATTAAGCATGCCTTCAGAGGAAGAAGAAATCCATGAAGAAGTGAATCCCAAAGAGGAAGAAATAGTGTACAGAAAATCATTTCTTGACTTGATTGAGATGGTTAGAATCCTTTAGCAAGAAAGGAATGAGAAACTAGAAGAAGAAAGGTCCAAACTTCACAAGGAATGACAGGGATCATCAGGAGGTCACAATGATGAAGATAAGTCAAAGAAGGGCAATGGAGGAAATGGAGACAATGGAAAGTCACCATCATCACCCTCATCATCATCATCATCATCCCCCACTTCATCTTCAGTACATCAACCACACAAGTCAAAGAACATTGGTAAAAGTAATTTATGTTAAGTTTGAATTGCCAATGTTTGATGGTGAAGTCAATGCAAAAAACCTTGATAATTTGATTAGGCCATTGGATGTCTATTTGAGAATCCAAAAATTTCACAATGATGATACCAAAATCTAATTAGCTTCATTGAGAATGGAAGGTGCAACACTTGTTCTGTGGGAAGCCAAGGCAAAGGAGGAGATCAAGAAGCATGGTAAGACTATTCTATCATGGACTAATTTCATTTCTGAAATAAAACAACAGTTCTATCCATTAGCTCACATGCAGAAAGCCATAATGGATTGGAAAATTTTTAAACAATTGAAAGGAAAAAATGTACAACTTTACACCCAAGAATTTAGGAGAAGAGCTCTCTTATTAGGGGTAGATTTGCAAAGTCAGAATACTTTGCTCAAGTATATAGGAGGCTTACATAGCTACCTAAGATATAATATCCTCATGTTTAACCATACAAGTCTAGATGAAGTTTGTGTACAAGCCACACACTCAGAGGCAAAGGGAAAACAAAACATAGATGAGAATGAGGAAACTGAGTTTAAAGGAAAATGGAAGAAAAATAGGAATGAAAATATCAGGAAAGAGAAGGGAAAATTCTTTTGCAAAAATTGTTCAAAAACTGGCCATGATGAAGACCATTATTGGAAAATTCATCCAGAATTGAAACCAAATAGCTTGAAAGCCAAAGAGAAAGGAAAAATTGTTGCTATAGCTGAACAAGACTTAGGGTCAGATTCAGGAGATGAAAAAAAAATTATAGTCATGGGACTAAAGAACATGAAGGGGAAAGAAATTGAAAGTAAACCCAGTACTAGTACATCAAACTGTTACATACAAACTCCAAATGAAGAAGAGAAAATCGAACTGTTTCATGTGAGGGTCATATCCAAACATACCAAGATTGACACATTGTTTGACAGTGGGTCACAAGAAAACTTAATCTCTAAAGACTTGGTCAAGAAACTTAATCTTGAGACCATTCCACATCCAAAACCATATCCACTTGGGTGGATTTGTAGGGATGCAAGTTTACAGGTTTCAAAGAAGTGCATATTGCAATTTGCAATAACTGCACATTTTGTTGACACAGTTGAATTAGATGTGGTTCCGCTTGACATAACGGGTATGGTGTTGGGAAGTCCTTACTTGTATGATAGGAAAGCGATCTTCCATCGCCATGAGAACAAATACCAGTTATTCAAATATGGCAAGGAGTATATTGTGAGAGCTCATCGCAAGAAACTGGATACTTCTTTAGTTAATGTAGGGAAAATGAAGAGGCTAGTCAATGCAATCCAAAACTTGACATTGATGATGATAATGTTGGGAAAAATACTGAGAGGGGGGGTGAATCAGTATTTAGAACTTTATGATAATATTTTAACTTTTTCTTTACAGAATTCCATACACAGCTTTGATGAACCCAACTCGCGTATACACGCGCATATAATAAGAGAAACTAGCGTATACTGATATAATTTTGCAGATTAGAAAAAAATTTCAGGAACAATCTTTAAGTCAGTTTACTAGTCATGCATATGTTAGATAATTAGTAATTATGTGCAGTAACAGCAATATAAATCATCACACAAGAGCATCACACATGAACACCAGTATTTAAGGTGGAAACCCAATTTGGGAGAAAACCACTGTTGTTGTTGTCTCTGTCTTCAATATTTATTATATGGAAAATTGTTTACAATATTGTACTGATGCAAACTCATATCAGTACGTAGGCATCTACCTGCAAAAGGCTACAGCCTTCTCTCGTTTTCCAGCTGCTACTAGAAGGAAGCTACAACCCCCTATTCTCGTTTACCAGCCACTATTAGAAGGGAGCTTCAACCCCCTGATCAAAAGGAAGCTTCTACTTCCATACTGAAGCCTTCAACCCTAAGAACCACTACAGACCACGTTTCATCAATTTTCACACTAGATCAAACAGCATCAACACACCTCTTCATAAACAACAAAAACCATAAACTTTACCCAATACTTTAATCAAAACAGCGAGACCACTCTAACCAGAACTCATAAATAACCTAGACTTCAAAATAAATATGCAGATACAAACTCAACCCTGAACATCCATCAACTTAAATTGCATACGCTACTTCGCTTCACTGAACCTGTGTGTATATTTGCTTTCCTTCACACCAACCTGTGTATAGCTCTGTGAATATTATTTTTCAAAAAGTGATCAGTCTCTGATCCAGATCTGATATTTTTAGTCAGATATCTTTAGAAATGCAGAACCCTTCATCAGTTAGTCACCATCAACCATGTTTATTCTCTCATTGACCAGATTTGTACATAATCAACTTAACAACATATACAATATTCAAACAACCCAGATCTACAAGAAGACTTCATTGACAGAAAGTAGACAAATAGCAGGAATAACATAAAAACCTTTGTAATAAGCTTCAGAAAACCCTAACTTCCATACGTGCCTTTTCTAAAGCAAACCCGCGTATATACGTTCTTTTACTGAGATGAACTAGCATATAGATCTATAAGTATAAACTTGGCAGAATGAACCAAATCCATAGAACTTACCCAGATTTCTTCACTTGACTTCAGTAAACTTGTGCCAGGTCATGGATCTAATCATCTCTTCAATGAATCACACAAGAGCATAGTCATTTCAGATCTAGAGATCCTAAACCATCATTGTATCCATGGGTGCATCATAGATTCAGATCTATCAAATAAAACAGAGTTTATCCCATGCAGATATACCTTAGAGAAAATTATTCAATTACAACCCTTACTCATGCACACATTTGCACTATGATCTTCTTCTCCTTATATAGATCTAGCCTTTACCAATACCATGAGTCAAAACCACACAACAACTGATGGTATTCTTGGACGGAGTCAAATAGACAATACATTGCTCAATACTTTGGGCTAATACCATGGTAATGCCCCTTGGTTTCATCAATTTTTAGCACAAAAGGCATACGTGACTTCGATCATTCTTATTCACGGATATACGTGACTTCTTGTCATAAAAACTACGTATTTACTAATTTTGAATGTATACATGGGTTGCCTTCACAAAATTAGTGTATACATTGCATCCATACGCAGGTTTCCTTCATAAAACCTGTGTATACATTGAGAAATATTTCTTGTTTCATTTATGTGGCACTTACTGGAATTCCTTTCTCTATCACATCTGAACTGACCTGTTGATCATTTTAACATCTTTGACACATAAGTTGCTTATCAAAAGGAAACTCATCAAGTAGGTTTCCATCAAGAAAAACTTCATCAAGTAGGTTGTCATCAAGGACAACATATTGCAACATATTGCCAACAATCTCCCCCTTTAGACTTGATGGAAACCATGATGGTGTTTGATCATCACAATTGATAAGTACATTAATCATAACCATTATTCAAAACACCAAAATACTCTCCCCCTTTGACATCAAGGGAAAAGGGTGGATCAAAACCAAAACAAGGTTTCTCTTCCCTTGTAGAAATATGAGCTCTGAAGATTTGATGTGTGCTCATTTTACCATGCTCCCCCTGAGTTCATGGTGGATCTTTAAACCGATTTTTCAATGAAGTACATGACTCAACCGAGTATGACCTTTCCTATCACCAAGGAATCATACTTACATTAATGATCCAACCAAGTGGAATTACAAATTTGACTCAACTTTCCAACAAAGTGGGTTTTCAAATTTGAACAAGTTATTACATTACTGAATATAACAATGTTGCATCATAGGTCTCAACATGACCTTTTCATCAAATTACAGATATGACAATTTATGACCAAAACCAAAGAATCTGAAACATGAGATCATAAAATAGCAACCAATCAGAATGCCAACAATGCATCCTTTTCAAGTGCTCCCCCTTAGCTTATGCATCTTGAACATCTTAAACAACCAAATCATCAAAGCATCTTCATCAAGGAGAAAAATATCAGCAAATGATACAGAAATATGAATACAGAAACAACAACAGAGATTACCCAATAGCACCACAACTATTCTGAAATGCTAACCCAAAGAAATTTTGTCAGCAAAGCCCATAGGCGGTTTTATGCACCGAAACTTGCATATAAACACGATTCTCCTTTATGAAACCCACGTATCGAATTTAATCTTTTGAAATTAAGTAGATTTGATCAGAGACGTAGAGGCAACTCCCATCTTATGTTTGAGATATTCGAATGCTTCCCTGGGAAGAGGTTTAGTAAATATATCAGCAACTTGTTCTTTGGAGGGAACATACTCCAATTTAACCTTTTCTTCAAGCACTTGTTCACGTATGAAGTGGTACTTGATAGGAATGTGCTTGGTCTTGGAATGCATAACAAGATTCTTTGAGATACTAATGGCACTTGTATTATCACAAAAAATGGAGATGGGAGGTGAACATTTGATTTGAATGTCTTGTAGAGTCTGCATCATCCAAAGTAGTTGTGTGCAACATGATGCGGCAGCCACATTTTCTGCTTTTGTTGTAGATAAGGCAATAGAGCTTTGTTTCTTATTGAACCAAGATACCAATCGAGGCCCCATATAGAATGCACCACCACTGATGCTTTTTCGATCATCAACATTTCTAGCCCAATCCGCATCTGTGTAAGCATGAAGAGTGAGTTCAGCATTCTTTGGATACCATAGACCAAAGTCTTGAGTCCCTTGTAGATATTTGAATATTCTTTTTACAGCCTGAAGGTGTGACTCTTTTGGATTAGCTTGGAATTGTCCAACAATCCCAACTGCATGCATAATGTCAGGTATTGTCCCGGTTAGATAAAGTAGACTTCCAATCATGGATCTATATTCTGGTTGATTCACCATGGGAGAATCATCATGAGAACTGAGGTTACACCCAGCTACCATTGGTTTAGTTACAGGTTTGTAGTCTTCCATCCCATACTTCTTCAAAATTTGCTTAAGATATTTTTCTTGTGATAAAAATATGCCATCTGTTGCTTGTTGCACTTGTAAGCCAAGAAAAAATGTTAGTTCCCCAAGTAAAGACATTTCAAATTCTTGCTCCATAACAGAAGAAATTTTTTGACTCATGGACTCTTCATTACTCCCAAAAATGATGTCATCAACATATACAACTACAATCAATAGCTTATCATTTTCATTTTTTTGTGTATAAGTTGCTATCAGCAGATCCCTTTGAAAAACCTTGTTGTTGAAGATATTTGTCAAGATGATAGTACCATGCCCTTGGAGCTTGTTTGAGACCATATAAAGCCTTTTTAAGTTTACAAACAAGTTTTTCATGATTTCCCAAAATGAATCCTTCTGGTTGTTCTATATAAACTTCTTCTTCTAGATCTCCATTGAGGAAAGCAGACTTAACATCCATTTGATAAACTTTGAATTGTTGAAAGCTTGAAAAGGAAAGAAAAATTCTTATGGCTTCAAGTCTAGCTACAGGAGAAAACGTTTCTTCAAAGTCTATACCTTCTTGTTGAGCTTACCCTTTACAAACAAGTCTAGCTTTGTTTCTAATAACATCTCCATTTTCATTTAACTTGTTTTTAAATATCCATTTTGTTCCAATAACATTTTTATCATGAGGTCGTGGAACCAATTCCCAAGTATGATTCTTTCAATCTGATCAAGTTCTTCATTCATGGCTTGAATCCAACATTCATCTTTGCTAGCTTGATTGACATTATGTGGTTCAATAGTGGATAGAAATGCCAGATAACTTGGAGATCCTACAAGAGTTATTCTTGTTTGGACACCTAATCCCTTTCTCCCAAAATTTGAGATTCTGGATGATTCTTTTGAACATACCTAGATGGAGCCTTTTTAGATAGATCTTCTTCTGGTGCTTCATTGGGTTCACCTTCTATATTATTGCTATTTGATGTAGGAAGATATTCATCACCTTCATCTTCATTTGTTATTGGTATTTCCCTTTTTGGAATTGACAGAGACTCATCAATTACAACATCAATACATTCAACAATCTTCCTAAGTATTTTATTGTAACACTTATATGCTTTACTTCTTGAAGAGTAGCCAAGAAATATTCCTTCATCTGCTCTTGGTTCAAATTTACCAAGTTTTTCATCATTTTTCTTGATAAAGCATTTTCTTCCAAAAACTCTAAAATGCTTTACAGTTGGAAGATTACCATACCAGAGCTCATAAGGAGTTTTATCACTGTTCACACGGACATGAGCCTTGTTAAGAATAATTACTGCGGTGTGTGCTACTTCTCCCAAAAAGGTATCAGGTGTTCCGGAATCATCAAGCATAGCATGAGCCATATGTTGAACTGTTCTATTCATTCTTTCTACCACGCCATTTTGTTGTGGGGTTCCAGCTACAGAAAATTGTCTTTTTATGCCATGTTGTTCACAGAAATCAAAGAATTCATCTGATATATATTCCCCTCCATGGTCAGATCTAAGACATTTGATTTTTAGATCTAATTCATTTTCAACCAGAGCTTTGAAGATCTGAAATTTTTCAAATTCTTCATCTTTGTGTTCTAGTAACCCAATCCAACACATTCTAGAGAAGTCATCAATAAATAGAATATAGTATTGTTCTCCACGGGGTGAATTTTTCCTTACATGACCACATAAATCAGTATGTATAAGTTCAAGAGGCTTACTTGTTGATCCTTCTTTCGCATTAAATTGCACTCTGGTTTGCTTACCAAATTGGCAAGATTTGCATATGATATTTTTAGGTAGAGTGATGCGGGGAAGATCACGAACTGCTTTGAGTCTGCTAGATTTGTTGATTTGAGAGAAACTCAAATGCCCCAATCTTCTGTGCCATAACCAATTTTCTGAAGATTTACCCAAGTAACATTGTTCTTTGCAACCTTTCAATACATACAGATTGTTTGGTGTTCTAGTTCCTTTTATTATTGTTTTTCCTGTGTCAAGTTCACGTACCACACATTCTTTTGAACTAAAGACAAATTCATTTCCTTGATCACACATTTGACTCACACTTTACAGGTTATGTTTTAATCCATCCACATACATAACATTGTTAGCTTTTACCTTTTCTTTTAGAAAAACAAAACCTTTTCCTTTAATGATAGCAGGAGTATCATTTCCAAAGGTAACATGCTTTTCTTTCTCTAGATCATTGTATGCAAGGAGTTTATTTATATCACCTGTCATGTGTTTTGAGCATCCGCTATCAATGTACCATTGTTTTTCTTCCCCTTCTGCAAATAAGGCTATGCCACAATTCTCAACCTATAAGTCCTTCTTTCTCCATACCTTGGCATTTGAAGGTACATGCTCTTTTGGTTGGAGTTTTCTCCTGCATTCAGATTCTCCATGACCAAAGTTATTGCAATAAGTACATTCAATTTCATTTTGAAGAGGAGAAAAGTTGTTATAAGTATTCTTATTTATTCCAATATCATTTCTTTGCTTTCTTGCTTCTCTAGTCATGATGGTTTTGTATGCAACACATTGAACAACTTTATGACCAAAATTATAACATGAGAAACATTGCCCATTAAAGAAGAAATTTATGTGATTATGAAACCTTCTATTTTTGTTTACCTGCAAATTGGTGTTTCTCTGTTTGATATTTCTGCTATTTTTCTTCGTATTGAGTGGTCATGCTTTACCTATGATGTTTCATTGTTTTCTTGTTGAGTGACAGAATGTTGTAGGTTGGCTTTAACTACATTTAGATAGCTTGGTGCTGAAGACTGAGAGGATTCTCCTATATATCCAAGACCCGTCTTTACAAAAGGAGAGCGTTGAACCTTGATAATTTCATCTAAGTTTTCAGTTCCTTTAGAAAATCTAAGATTTAAAGTTTTCTCTTTCTCAATTTCCTTTCTTAGACTTACTATTTCACATTCTAATTTCTCATTGTGCTATTCCTTTTCTATAAGTTGATTCTTTAGAGTATCTATGGCAATTTTGTTTTCTTCCAAAAATATCTTGAGCTGATTAATTTCTTCAAGAAAATCATTCTCTTCTAGATCATCCATAAAGGTATCTTTAGCCTCACTAGAATCTTTTTCAAAAGCCATGAGAAGTCTAACATCTTGATCAGATTATCCTTCTTCACTATTTGATAGCCCATCACTATCTTCATGAGTATAATAAATTTTTCTATTGATAAAATGATTCTTATTTACTTTTGTCACTTCCTTTCCATTTTCATGTTTTTATTTATGAGGACACTTAGCAGCATAATGACCAACACTTCCACAAGCAAAAAATTTAAAAGGAAGCTTTCCTCTGAATCTTCCAGTGCCAAGTTGTAGCTTCTTTACAAAATTTATCTCATCTTCTTCTGAACCATACCCTGATCCTTCTTGTTCTTCTACTTCTTTTCATTTTGCAGCAACTCTAAATACAACTTCTTTGACTTCAGATGGACCTCCTTTTCTCATTTCAAAAGAAGCCAAAATACCATGAAGTTGAACACTAGTAAGAGTTTGTAGATCCTGCTTCTCTTCAATAGAAGACACTTTTGATTCAAATTTGGGAGTTACAAGTCTTAAAACCTTTTCTACCAGAGTAGTGTCAGTTATGGTTTCACTCAGATTTCTCATATGATTTACTATATCATCTAGATGTAAAAAGAAACTGGCAATGCTTTCCTCATTATGCAACCCAAGATTTTCATATTGAATTCTGAGAGTTTGGATTTTAGCACTTTTTACCTTGGTATCACCTTCATAGCTTAGAATGATTTTGTCCCATATCTCCTTTGTTGTATTCAACTGCATGAATTTGACAAATTTTGATTCAGTCAGACTTCCCAACAATGCATTGACCACCTTTGCATTGGTTTCATATTTCTTTCTTTCTGTTGCATCTGTTGGAACTGATGTTGGATATTGATAACCTCCTTCAACTATAGCCCATACATTTGCTCCAAGAGACTGAAGATAAGATCTTGTCCTTGTCTTCCAGAAGATTAAATTGTTTTTGTTGAAGAGAGGAGGCCTGATAGATGTTGTCCCATCTTGATTTCTCATCTTAGCTGATTTTCTTCTAGCGATTAAGCTTCTTCAGAAGAACCTACTATGATACCAATTGTTGGGAAAAATACTGAGTGGGGGGGTGAATCAGTATTTAGAACTTTCTAATAATATTTTAACTTTTTCTTTATAGAATTCCATATGCGGCTTTGATGAACCCAACTCGCGTATACACGCGCATATAATAAAAGAAACTAGCGTATACTGATATAATTTTGCAGATTAGAAAAGCTTTTCAGGAACAATATTTAAGTCAGTTTACCAATCATGCATCTGTTAGATAATCAGTAATTATGTTCAGTAACAGCAGTATAATTCATCACACAAGAGCATCGCACATGAACACCAGTATTTAAGGTGGAAACCCAATTCGGGAGAAAACCACCGATGTTGTCGTCTCTGTCTTCAATATTTATTATATGGAAAAATGTTTACAATATTGTACTAATGTAGACTCATATCAGTACGCAGGCATCTACCTACAGAAGGCTACAACCTTCTCTCATTTTCCAGTTGCTACTGGAAGGGAGTTACAACCCCCTAATCTCATTTGCTAGCCACTAATGGAAGGGAGCTTCAACCCCCTGATCAGAACACCAGCTTCTACTGGCAGGAAGCTTATACTTCCATACTGAAGGCTTCAACCCTCAGAACCACTACAGACCATGTTTCATCAATTTTCACATTGGATCAAACAGCATCAACACAACTCTTCATAAACATCAACAACCATAAACTTTACCCAATACTTCAATCAGAACAGTGAGACCACTGTAACCACAACTCAGAAATAACCCAGACTTCAAAATAAATATGCAGATACAAACTCAACCTTGAACATCCATCAACTTAAAATGCATACACTACTTCGCTTCACTGAACCCGCGTGTATATGCGCTTTCCTTCACACCAACCTGCATATAGCTCTATGAATATTTTTTTTAGAAAGTGATCAGTATCAGATCTAGATCTAATATTTTCAGTCAGATATCTTTAGAAATGCAGAACCCTTCATTAGTTAGTCACCATCAACCATGTTTATTCTCTCATTGACCAGTTTTGTACATAATTAACTTAGCATCATATACAGTATTCAAACAACCCATATCTACAAGAAGACTTCATTGACAGACAACAGACAAATAGCAGGAATAACAGAAAAAAAAAATTTGTAATAAGCTTCAGAAAACCCTAACTGCCACACGCGCCTTTTCTGAAGCAAACCCGCGTATATACGTGCTTTTACTGAGACGAACTTGCATATAGATCTGTAGGTATAAACTTTGTAGAATGAACCAGATCCATAGAACTTACCCAGATTTCTTCACTTGACTTCAGTAAACTTGTGCCAGGTCATGGATCTAATCATCTCTTCAATGAACATACAAGAGCATAGTCATTTCAGATCTAGAGATCATGAACCATCATTGTATCCATGGGTGCATCATAGATTCAAGTCTATCAAATAAAATAGAGTTTATCCCATGCAGATATACCTTAGAGAAAATTATTCAGTTAAAACCCTTACTCATGCACACATTTGTACTATGATCTTCTTCTCCTTATATAGATCTAGCCTTTACCAATACCATGATTCAAAAGCACACAACAACTAATGGTATTCTTGGACGGAGTCAAATAGACAATACATCGCTCAATACTCTGGGCTAATACCATGGTAATGCCCCTTTGTTTCATAATTTTAGAGCGCAAAAGGCATACGTGACTTTGATCGTTCTTATCCGCGGATATACGCGACTTCTTGTCATAAAAATTGTGTATTTACTAATTCTGAATGTATACACAGGTTTCCTTCACAAAATTAGCATATACATTGCATCCATACGCGGGTTTCCTTCATAAAACCTATGTATACATTGAGAAATATTTCATGTTTCATTTATGTGGCTCTTACTGGAATTCCTTTCTCTGTCACATCTGAACTGACCTGTAGAAACATCATTTTTACATTTTTAACACATAGGTTGTTTATCAAAAGGCAACTCATCGAGTAGGTTTCCATCAAGAACAACTTCATCAAGTAGGTTGCCATCAAGGACAACATATTGCCAACGGATAAAACAAAGAGATTTTTTGCATCATACTTTTCAAACAAATGTTGATATATGTAATGAGTTGTTTCAGATTGATAACAGGTTTTCTTTGAAATAAGATGACAAGCAGTTACAGTAGTCAACATTGGTGTTGAACGGTGTTGAAAACAAGGTGTCAATGCAAGAGGTTGCAAAGGTCAAAGAGAGGACAAAGAAGCTTGGTAAAGAAGGCACAGGTTTCACAAATTTTCATTGTTGTTTTCCAAAAGGCACTGTACAATGGCAAAGAAACTTGGTCAAGAGTTGACACAAGTTCAAGGAAAAAGCAACTAAAATCTCCATAATGACAGAGTGCAAGGTGAGAAAGATTCCAAGTTTCCTTTTATTATTGACCAAGGTAGAAACGAGATGTTTTCTCCAAAATTATATTGTTGTTCTGCAAATTCAGAAAATGTGCAGCATGACGATGTCAAAGATAGCAATAGATGGTCGACAAAATCAAGGAAAAAAATTTATTTTCATGAAAAGTTCCAATTGATGAAATTAGGAAAATTTCAATGGATAAAGACTGGAAGATTGAGGACACAATCTCCTCATCTTCATATTTAGTAATATAGAGAGCTTTTGGGGTCCAAAATCTTCCCAATGGGGAGGTGTGATCAAGAGTTCATAATTTTTTCTCAAAATTGAAAGTGCTCAAAACTGTATCGAACTTGAGCGACCGGGTAGATCACATCGTTCTGATTCTGGCGCCGCAAACAGTTCGAAAAATCGATGTCGTATGAGGGAGATTTCGCATTCTGATCAATTTCCCAAACAACTAAAATTTTCTACAGGTTTGACTGGGATGCTTAGTCAGCATGCAGGTATAGTCAGCAAAATAAGAATATTCCTAAGAATATTCCCTTTTCTAAACCAATGGTGTTTTGCCACATGGCGCATTCAGGATCGTTAGATTTGGTTGAACGTTTGTTTTGATGGTCCAATGAATGGGTGACACATGGCTAGCCCTTAGGCTGCCACATGTCCCCTGTATGGTTTACCAAAATTTTGTTGGGTTCCAGGGGGTTCGACCCTGTGACCTCTGGCACGCCCACGTAGCCTTCCACCAACTCCGCTATTATTTTTTTCTTACCCCTATAGGTCGCCAGCACTATATAAGTTTTAAAATTATTGTATATGGGGGGGGGAGACCGCCGACGGTCCCAACCCATTGGCGACCCCATTGAAGTGTTCACATGTTAATAAACCACGACAAATTTTGCCACATCTGATGGTTATTAAATGTTGCTATGGCAGTGTTAAAACTGTAACTTCAAACCATATCACATGCACACAGTTCCGACGACATTGCTAACGGGTAGTGGAACCTACTACTACACCAAGTTCTGCTCCAGTTTTAATGACCGCAAGGTTTAAGGGGGTCGGCATGTGGCCACCCCCGCCCTTAACCTTTAAAGTTAATGTCGCAACGAATATTTCGATGGGAGGTTTAGCACACCTCCAAATTCGGAGGTTTTGTTGAATTTAATTGCAATTAAACTGCAGTCCTCCAATTTTAGTGGAGGTTTTGTAGGAGTGATTGGGAAAAAGGCTAGGAAGGTCAATTTTCGACCAATTTGGGTGAAACAAGAGTCTACCTAGACTAATTTGAGCTTTCTGGAGCCATTGGTGTAGAGAAAACAACCATTAGAGGCATGTAAACACATGTATTTGCAAAATTTTGAACATAATGAAATATGGACATGTCATTGGGAGTTGGACCAGCAGATGTAGCCCAGGAGGGGTGAATTGTTTCATCATGCATGTTGTGTAAATATTATGTGTGGTTTTATTTCTCTTTTATACACTTCTGTTCAGTGTTATTTAGGCTTATTTACATGCTTAAAATTCACAATTTCATCTATGTTTCATGGTTAAATTCCTCAATCCTTAAGAAAACAAATGGAGACAAATATGTACATGTTTTGTGACTGAAAAGACACTTATCACGGAAAACTAACACAGTCCTTTTAGATCAAAAATGAACAATATACTTCAAAATAAGAGGATATACACCAGGAACCAAGCCTAGAGAAAGAATAAATGAGTCTGACCATATCCTATCATGCATTGGCAGGAATTACCACTCCTCAAACTCTCAATATAGAAGGACATATCAAAAAGAAAAAGGTAATAGTGTCGATTGACTCAGGTAGTACCCATAATTTTATTCATTGTAAGGTAGCCAAGGAATTGAATTTCTTCCTATACCCAACACCAGAATGTCAAGTGATGGTTGCAAATGGAGGAGCTATAAATTTCTTTGGAAAATGCCATAATAGCAAGCTAACCATGGGGGAATATGTATTGAATGGTCCAATTCTTTCCATTCCAATGGGAGGTGTTGATGTTGTACTAGGAGTACAATGGTTACAATATTTGGCGACGGTAGCTTTTAATTTTCAATAATTTTTCTTGAATTTTTTTTCAGAAGGAAAGGAAGTTGAATTACGGGGTATCGCATGGCATGGATCCCGTGACATGGATACTACAGATGGAGCAATATTTTGATCTCAATAATGTGCAAAACACACAAAAGGTATGCATTGCAACTTTACATTTAGAACAAAATACATTTGTATGGTATCGATGGCTTTGCTCCCGTAAAAAAATTGTCACTTGGTCAATTTTTACGGAGGAAATGATAGCACATTATGAGGACACAAAGAGCAACACCTTCTTTAGCCAATTGATAAATATCAAACAAAAGGGTTCAATGGCGGAGCACATTGAGGACTTCCAAAAATTGAATATAAGAATAACTGATATTCCAGAGGAACACAGGATTGATGTCTTCATAGGTACTTTAAAGGATAACATCAAACATGAAGTTCGCATTTGGGAACCTGATTCATTGGAGAAGGCATTCAGGTTGGAAAGAAAAATTGAATGTAAAATATGGCGACAAGGAAGCCTACCACTCACATCTATAAAGATGGAAGTGTTGCTACTCCTAGACTTTCGCAACCTACAAGGTTGACACCAAAACAATTGGAAGAAAAAAGAGCAAAAGGGCTTTGCTACAGTTGTGATAGAAAATACACTAAAGGTCATAAGTGCACTGAGAAAAAATTATTTCACATAGATTGTGAAGAGGAAGAAGAAAATGAAGAAGAAACTTCAAAAGTAGAGGATATACACTAGGAAGAAACCCTAGAAGAAGAAGAAATGAGTCTGATCATATCATGTAATGCATTGGCAGGAATTACCATTCCTCAAACTCTCAAGATAGAAGGACATATCAAGAAGAAAAAGGTAATAGTGTTGATTGATTCGGGTGGTACCCATAGTTTTATTCATTGTAAGGTAGCCAAGGAATTGAATTGTTTCCTATACCCAACACCAAAATGTCAAGTAATGGTTGCAAATGGAGGAATTATAAATTTCTCTAGAAAATGCCATAATATCAAGCTAGCCATGGGGGAATATGTATTGAATAGTCCAATGCTTTCCATCCCAATGGGAGGTGCTGATGTTGTACTAGGAGTACAATGGTTACAATCTTTAGGGATGGTAGCTTTTAATTTTCAAGAACTTTTCTTGAAATTTTTTTTGGAAGGAAAGGAAATCGAATTACGGGGTATCACAGGGAAGCCAGGAAAGATAATAAGCTCTAATGTCATGACAAAGCTTCTGAAGAAAGAACAACGAGGCATAATTGCACAATTATGCTCACTAGAAGTTCCAACATCAAAATCATCTATTTCTCCAGATCTCCAAAAAGTCTTGGACAATCATTTCAAGGTGTTTGAAACTCCCAAAGGACTCCCACCTATTCGTGATCATGATCATGCTATTCATTTGATTCCAGGAAGTGTTCCTCCAAACATCAGGCCTTATAGATATCCTTATGTCCAAAAGAGCGAAATTGAACGTATGATTGCAGAAATGTTAGAGGCGGCTATAATTCAACCTAGTCAAAGTTCTTTCTCTGCTCCTGTAGTATTGGTACACAAGAAGGATGGATCATGGCGAATGTGTCCGGATTATAGGGAGCTCAATAAGCTCACCATTAAAGATAAATTTCCCATTCCTGTGATTCATGAATTATTGGATGAATTACATGGAGCAATTTATTTTACCAAGTTGGATCTTCGTTCAGGATATCATCAAATTAGAATGAAGACTGAAGATATTCCAAAAACAGCATTTCGAACTCATGAGGGTCATTATGAATTTTTGGTCATGCCTTTGGCCTTACCAATGCACCTTCTACATTTCAAGGGTTGATGAATTCCATTTTCAAACCCTTCCTTAGAAAATTTGTGCTAGTATTTTTCGATGATATACTAATCTACAGCAGGTCTTGGAAGGATCATGTTGAACATGTTGACAGGGTGCTCAAACTATTGCAGGAGAAACAATTATATGCAAAAAAATCCAAATGTTTCTTTGGAGTACAAGAGGTGGAATATCTGGGTCATATTGTATCTCACGAGGGTGTTATAGTAGACCCTAACAAAATTAAAGCCATTAAGGAATGGAAAGTTCCCACAACCATAAAGCAGTTGCGAGGATTTCTCGGGTTAACAGGGTATTATCGCAAGTTTGTTAAGAATTATGGGAGAATAGCAGCACCTCTAAAAACATTATTGAAGAAAGATGCATTTTCATGGACTCCTAAAGCAACTAAGGCCTTTGAACATCTTAAAGAGGCAATGTGCCTAGCACCAGTCTTAGCTACGCCACACTTCACAAAAACCTTTATTGTGGAATGTGATGCCTCAGGAAATGGAATTGGTGTTGTTTTAATGCAAGAAGGAAGACCCATTGCTTTTGAAAGTTGTTCAATCAAAGGAAAGTATTTACAAAAGGATATTTATGAGAAGGAAATGTTGGCAATACTACATGCACTAAAGAAATGGAGACCTTACCTAATGGGAAGACACTTCAAGGTAAAAACTGATCATGATAGTCTTAAACACTTTTTGGAACAAAGACTATATTTAGAAGAGCAGCAAAAATGGGCCACAAAGATGTTGGGTTATGACTTTGAAATCGTCTATAAAAAAGGGAAGCTAAATGTTGTTGCAGATGCACTCTCAAGAAAGGAAAAAGAGGTGGAAGCATTGCTTTGTGCCATTTCAATTATACAACTAGATTGGATAACCGAAGCAAGGGATTAAACGGAAGAAGGAAGAAGATGTGTGGACTCTCATTCAAAAGTTGCAGCAAGATCCTAGTACATCTAATACATTTAGTTGAAAAAATTATTCCTAATGGTATAAAGATCGCTTATATATTTGCAATAATTCCCAACTAAAACAAAATATTATTTTGGAATTGCACACTTCTCCTTTAGAAGGACACTCGGGAATTTTAAAAACTTACCACAGGGTGAAGAAAGAATTTTTTTGGGATGGCCTTAAATCTGATATTCAAAATTTTGTGGCGGAATGTTTGGTTTGCCAACAAAATAAAGTGGAGACAATTAAGACCCTGGGTCTTCTACAACCTTTATCCATTCCAAGTCAACATTGGGAGGAGATTTCAATGGATTTTATCACAGGTTTACCTAAGTCCGAAGGAAGGAGTGTCATCATGGTGATAGTTGATAACTTACCAAGTATGCACAATTTTATGCAATATCTCATCCATTTAAAGTAAGTACAGTTGCTACTGCATTTATGGAAACAATTCAAAAGCTACATGGAAACCCAAAGATTATTGTAAGTGACAAAGATCCCATTTTTACAGGAAATTTTTGGACATAATTATTTTCAAATTTGGGTACTCAACTAGCTCATAGCTCATCTTATCATCCTCAATCCGATGGTCAAACAGAGATAGTGAATAAATGTTTGGAAGGATATCTTCGTTGTTTTGTATCTGATAAGCAAGCACAATGGGTTAAGTGGTTACCTCTGGCTGAATGGTGGTATAACACTTCCTTCCATAGTGCAGCAAAAATTACCCCATTTATGGCACTTTATGGATATCATCCACCATCCATCACATCTTCTTTAAGGGAAAATGCTAGGGTTCAAGCAGTGGAGGATCACATCGAGCATCAACAAGAATTTCTCCAACTCTTAAAGGATAGCCTAAATTTGGCACAAAATCGAATGAAACAACAGGAAGATCAACATCGCAGTGAGAAAATTTTTGATGTGGGAGACTGGGTATTTTTACGGCTACAACCATACAAACAAATGTCCCTAAAGCAAGCTAAGAATGATAATAAATTATCACCAAAATACTATGGTCCTTACAAGGTTTTGCAAAAGATTGGTACTATGGCATACAAATTGGAGCTTCCTACTTCTTCGCGAGTGCATCTAGTTTTCCATGTTTCATGCTTAAAAAAGGTTATAGGGGATAAAATTCCAGTTCAAACAATATTTCCAGAACTTGATGAGGAAGGAAAAACCATATTGGAACCTGAAGCAGTAACAAAAACAAGAACTCGACAACTACGAAATCGATCAATTTCAAAGTATCTCATCAAATGGAAGAACTTACCCACGGAAGATTCTACATGGGAGGATGAGAATTTTATACAAAAGCACCTAGAGCTACTCAAGCGTTGAGGACACACCTTTTTGAAGGAGAGGAGCATGTTAGGTCCTTATATTACTAGTATATTCCTTTATTGTTGTTATTATAACCCCCTTATTGTTATTGTTGTACCCCTATAACCCCCATATTGTTATTATTGTGCCCTTAAATTATTATTGTTAGGCCGGCTAGGATTACATTGTGGCCCCATGGACTCCTATATATAGAAAGGAGGTTTTTCATTTGTATGATCCAAGAATTGTTCATTCATGTAATTTATTGGAGGTTGCCCCCTCAAAGTGGCTTATTTCTAAGGCGTTGATATCTCTTTTCTTCTCTTCTTGGAGCTGGTTTCACAACAAAAGTTCTTTCTCTGCTCCAATAGTATTGGTGCACAAGAATAATGGATCATGGCGCATGTGTCTTGATTATAGGGAGCTTAATAAGCTCATTATTAAAGATAAATTTCCCATTCCCGTGATCGATGAATTATTGGATGAGTTACATGAAGAAATTAGTTTACCAATTTGGATCTTCATTCAAGATATCATCAAATTAGAATGAAGACTGAAGATATTCCGAAAATTATCAGTTTTTTGTCATGCCTTTTGGCCTTACCAATGCACCTTCTACATTTCAAGGGTTGATGAATTCCATTTTAAAACCCTTCCTTAGAATATTTGTGTTGGTAATTTTTGATGATATACTAATCTACAACAGGTCTTGGAAGGATCATGTTCAACATGTTGACACAGTGCTCAAAATATTGAAGGAGAAACCATTATATGAAAAAAACTCTAAATGTTTCTTTGGAGTACAAGAGGTGGAATATCTGGGCCATATTGTATCTCAGGAGGGTGTTAAGGTAGACCCTAACAAAATTAAATCCATTAAGGAATGGAAATTCCCCACAACCATAAAGAAATTGCAAGGATTTCTTGGGTTAACAGGGTATTATCACAAGCTTGTTAAGAATTATGGGAGAATAGCAGCACATCTAACAACATTATTGAAGAAAGATGCATTTTCATGGACTCCTGAAGAAACTAAGGCCTTTGAATATCTTAAAGAGGCAATGTTCCTAGCATCATTCTTAGCTATGCCAGACTTCACAAAAACCTTTATTGTGGAATGTGATGCCTCAGGAAATGGAATTAGTGTTGTTTTAATGCAAGAAGGAAGACCCATTGCTTTCGAAAGTCATCCAATCAAAGGAAAGTATTTACAGAAAGCTATTTGTGAGAAAGAAATGTTGGCAATACTACATGCACTAAATAAATGGCGACCTTACCTAATGGGAAGACACTTCAAGGTAAAAATTGATCATGATAATCTTAAATACTTTTTGGAACAAAGACTATCTTCAAAAGAGCAGCAAAAATGGGTCACAAATATGTTGGGTTATGACTTTGAAATCATCTACAAAAAAGGGAAGCTAAATGTTGTTGCAGATGCATTCTCAAGAAAGGATGAAGAGGTGGAAGCATTGCTTTGCACCATTTCTATTATCTAACCAAATTGGATAACCAAAGCAAGGGATGAATGGAAGAAGGAAAAAGAAGTGTGGAAACTCATTTGCAGCAAGATCCTAGTAAATTTGATACATTTAGTTGGAAAAATGATTCCTTATGGTACAAAGATCGCTTATATCTTTGTAAGAATTCCCAACTAAAACAAAATATTCTTTTGGAATTGCACACTTCTCCCTTAGGAGGACACTTAGGATTTTTAAAAACTTACCACAGGGTGAAGAAAGAATTTTTTTGGGATGGCCTTAAATCTGATATTAAAAAATTTGTGGTGGAATGTTTGGTTTTCCAAAAAAATAAAGTTGAGACAATTAAGACCCCAGGTCTTCTACAATATTTATCCATTCCAAGTAAACATTGGGAGGATATCTCAATGGATTTTATCATAGGTTTACCTAAGTCCGAAGGAAAGAGTGTCATCATGGTGGTAGTTGATAGACTTACCAGGTATGCACACTTTTGTGCATTATCTCATCCATTTAAAGCAAGTATAGTTGCTAATGCATTTACGAAAATAATTCAAAATCTACATGGAAACCCAAAGATTATTGCAAGCGACGGAGATCCCATTTTTACTTGAAATTTTTGGACGAAATTATTTTCTTGTTTGGGTACTCAACTAGCTCATATCTCATCTTATCATCCTCAATCCGATGGGAAAACTGAGATAGTGAAAAAATGTTTGGAAGGATATCTTCGTTGTTTTGTATCTGATAAAAAAACACAATGGGTCAAGTGGTTATGTCTGGCTGAATGGTGGTATAACACTTCCTTCCATACTGTAGCAAAAATAACCCCATTTATGGCACTTTATGGATATCATCCACTATCCATCACATCATCTTTAAGAGAAAATTCGAAGGTTCAAGCAGTGGAAGATCACATCGAGCATCAACAACAAGTTCTCCAACTCTTAAAGGATAACCTAAATTTGGCACAAAATCGAATGGAACTAGGCAGATCAACATCGTAGCGAGGGAATTTTTGATTTAGGAGACTGGGTATTTTTATGGCTACAACCATAAAAACAAATGTCCCTCAAGCAAGCTAAGAATCATAATAAATTATTTCCAAGGTATTATGGTCCTTACAAGGTGTTGCAAAAGATTGGTACTATGGCATACAAATTGTAGTTGTCTACTTCTTCTCGAGTGCATCCAGTTTTCCATGTTTCATGCTTAAAGAAGGTTATAGGTGACAAACTTCTAGTTCAAACAATATTTCCAGAACTTGATGAGGAAGGAAAAAACATATTGGAACTTGAAGCAGTCATGGAAACAAGAACTCAATGGCTACGAAATCGATCAATTTCAGAGTATCTCATCAAGTGGAAGAACTTACCCACTGAAGATTATACATGGGGGGATGAGAATTTTATACAGAAGCATCAAGAGCTACTCAAGCATTGAGGACAACACTTTTTTGAAGGAGAGGGGCGTGTTAGGTCCCTATATTACTAGTGTAGTCCGTTATTGTTGTTAGTGTATCCCCCTTATTGCTATTGTTGTACCCCTGTAACCCCCATATTGTTATTATTGTGCCCTTACATTATTATTGTTAGGTTGGCTAGGATTATATTGTGACCCCATGGACTCCTATAAATAGAAAGGAGGTTTTGTCATTTGTATCATCCAAGAATTTTTCATTTATGTAATGTAAAGGAGGTTTCCCCCTCAAAGTGGCTAATTTCTAAGGAGTTGATATCTTTTTTCTTATATTTTTGGAGTTGGTTTCATGACAAAGGAAAAAACATACCTCCTCACTCTAAGTGTACATCTAAATAACTCGAATTTGATGTAATAATTGAGGGTGGATTTTGCGAGACACGGAAAATTAGATCAAACCCTTTGGACTCTTTGGTATTTAAATAGTGAAAACATCATTGCAACCAATAATCCCACCACCAAATAAAGAAAAAGAAGACACCCACATCACAAGGAAAACATAACAACCCTCAATCAGATAATTGGAATTGTTAACATCCATAATTGACGAATATTTCCAATAAAAAGTCATATGGGATTCTCAGAATGAAAAATTGTAGGAAAAAATAGTGAACTTGTTGATCAACGACAAGATATTGGAAATCAAGTAAGCAGAGAATCCTTTGACAAATCTCGATAGGCAAAGTTTCCATTCTGGAAATAGGAAAGAATGTAAAATCGGCTTCAAAATCAATCTCAGATCTGATAATTTTGATTTGTCACTGAATTGTAATTCAAAAACATCAAATGTCAAGTTCGATCGCCACACAGATCTGGATGACCAAGTGATTCCTAGCTAGCAGCAACATAAGTAATATGCCAGGCTAGTAAGTGGTCAAGTTAAAGGCTAGCTAGCATCACTGTAAGTAATAGTTGAAGCACCACCTAATAGCAAGAGGAGCAACAACAAGACCAGTTAGTAAAAGACCCAAAAACAAAGTAAAGGAAAGAGCCATATCTTACGGGACCATACCCTAAAGAACAAGAAACATATGGACAAGTTAAATTTTGTTCGATATCGAGATGCATACCCTATAAATCCATAAGCGTGAGTTAAAGGCTAGCTAGGCGATCCTCCACAAAGGCATTAAAGTGTTTTTTAAACATAAAGTGTTGAATAAAAAAAATCTATAAACAACAATGATGGACAATGTGGGCTCACGCATGAGGGTCAGGTGTGGCACCACAAATGCAAAGGCCTAAACCGCGCCACTTAACATTGCATCATGCTACTATGTCTATATGGGGGGTAGATGGTTGCCTCATGTATGTCAAACTCAACTGGTGGATCACGTTAATCTCACTCTATCATGAATAATCGAGACCTCCCCTGAGGCTCGTGAAGGTCCATTGTGGTCACCTTCTTCTCCTTCGACATTTTCTAATCAAAGAGGTTACCTCTCGCTAAGGCGAGGAGCCTTGTGATTTACGGATTGAAACAAGCTTGGAGATATCCAACGTGGGATTCCTAGTCTCTTGTGGGTTGGTGAGAAAAGGAAAGTAAGCATATCAGTCTAAGCGATTTACGAATTGCAACAAGCTTGGAGCTCTCCAACGTGGGATTCCTAGTCTCTAGTGGGTCAGTGAGAAAAGGAAAGTAAGAATATAATTCTAAGTATTACCACTTATTGTGGGTGGGCTATTATGTATACCTTACCTTCCGTATAGAATCTCCTTCCTGATAGTCTGTAAAAATTATACACATGCATGTATATCTTGGATTCACCTGATCTAACAATGTACTAAAGTTAAATACTGATTTGCTTCTACAAATCTTTACAAAATTAAAAAAACAATCACTAATCACATGAACATGAAGAAAGATCAATCACACACAACACAGATAATTTCTCAGGGAAAGCTTATAGCTAAAAACCCCACTATCTTCTATTGTATATTATATCATGGATCATCAAAAAATTACATACAAAACTCTTCTCACAAGAGCCCTCAGTACATTAGCTAATTGTCTCACACTATCATACAAAAATTGGCAAGTTCCTTAGCCAATTTACTGTCTCCAGACAACCTGTCTCCACTGCGCAATCCTTGATGGTAAAGATCCTTGAATGATGGATAATCTTGCTTGCATGTGTGCAAGAAGATAATGTCACAACTGATAGTCAACTTCCCTTTCACCTAGAACTCAACTGGGTCTCCACTGGATCTGACATGCATGCAACTAATATTAGTAATTCCTCAGTTGCATGTGAGATCACTGCATGTGAATTAATTAATATTTAATTCACTTGATCTCTCACTAGTGTATTGGTTGTTACAACTAGCACAACTAACTTTAACTCACTTAACTGAGTTAAACTGATTTACAACTTGCATTAACTAGTGCACCACTGCACTTCGAACTCTGTTACAACTAGAATCACTCTGTTACAACTAGAATTACTTTGCATGTCCCACCAACCAACCTCTAACTCGAAATTCACTTAGCTAACTGATTTTTCCACTTCAGTTAACTATTTCAAGTCCACATTGAGAATAGATTACAGTTTAATTTCCATCTAAATTGAGGGATAATAAAAATAGACATGCACCTAAAAATAGCTTATGTGGACCCCACCCTAGTGTGGGTACTTAATGTCACTAGGATCATGGGTGTTGAATGTTGTTTCTGAATGTTAATTTCAATGTTTCTTGTTGCAAACTTCAACACTCCCTCTCAACAAGAAAGGAATGTCCTTGCATGCGACATGCAACTCCATGCATGCGACATGAAACTCCATGCATGCGACATGCAACTCTTGCATGCGACATGAAACTCATGCATGCAACACTTCTCTAATGTTTCTCGCACTTGCAACTCTTTCATGCAACACTTTGCTAGTGTTTGTCACACATGCAACATTTGCATGCAACAATTTCGAAATTGAATAGCCTCCAAACAACTGAACCAGTATAATGCATCTATCATCAAAGTCTTCTGACTGTTGCTAGCTACTGCACATGTCTATTAGATCCTCTGCGCTGCTAACATCTGCATCCATGCACTCTGCACTTGCTTCCAACTTTGATATGCACTCTAGTATCTGACACTGTCACTTTGATTTCATGTCCTCCTAACATTGGCTGCATCAATCTAATTGATCCTGCTACTTCTTCTATGTGGGCTCCTCGTAGCTAGGTTTGATCCATGAGACCCACCATCTCTAGGACCCTGCCCAAATTTCTTCTTGGGATTAATCATGCATGTCGCCCCACCTCTCACCTAGTGGTATAGCTCCATGCACTCCCTCTGCCCATCTAGCTCAAAATTTCTCTGCATGAGTGGTTTCTCCCACTCCATGATCCTCTGCATGTGGCTGCTCCACATCTTAAGGTTCATTCTCACCTGCATGCAAATCCAACTCCCTCTCAGGGGTCAATTGCATGGATTTCTCACACTTACCAATGGTAGGAATCTCTGTAGAAATCACATCTACATCAAGTCTATAGAGATTCTTAACTTGAATCCCAATCTTCTTGGCTTGCCTTGTTGCTTTGTGTCGCAGGAAAACTTTTCCTTCACTGAAAACAACATCATAGCCTCTATCCTCTAACATTGCAATTGAGACTAAATTTTTCTTCAAACCTAGTACATGCATTACGTTTTTAATTGAAAGAGTTTACCTGGCGCCCTCTGAAAGGTAATCGTACCAATCTCGATAGCACTGTATTGTCTGTCGTCACCCAATTCAATATGCATCTGGAGATCCTTCTCCTCCAAGTTACTGAAAAGTTCCTTGTCTCCCGTCATGTGAAAGGAAGCACCACTATCCAAGTACCACCCTGATCCCAATGCACTTGAGACCATGCATGCGATCAATGAGAAGTCAAGCTCAAATTGTGAGGCAAGGGCCTCACCAGCTGCAGATCCAACAACCTTCTTATTCTTCTTCTTTTGTGGACAATTTGTGGCAAAATGTCCATGCTCGTGACAATGAAAACTCTTCACCTTGGACATGTTGTGCTCCTTGCCATCTTCACCAGCTTCAGATTTAGAATGGAATTTATTATCCTTCCCCTTCTTCGCCTTGGCAGCCAAAGCACAATCTTCTTCATCTTTATTCTTAGATGAATATCCATCTCTAGTATCTGTTTAAACTCCTCCTGCACCAAATCCGACCACAGTCATTCCCAATCTGGCAATTTTTCCTGCCCGTTGATAGAGTCTTCATAACTGTGCCAACTCTTAGGAAGTCCCAGGAGAGCTAGGCTCACCAAATCATCATCAATGACAGTTATTCCTACACTCCCAAGTTCATCTCGCCATTGGAAAAACTTTGTTAAATATAACAAAATAGTGTCGTTCTTTTCCATCTTGATCTTCTTGAGTTTATATTTGAGCGCCAATTTCCTATGGTCGTTGTTGTTTTGGAATAGATCCGTCAAAGCCTTCCATATAGCATATGGTGTGGCTTTCCCATGGAGGCTTGAGACAATGTGGTCTCATACTCCCTCCAACAGGATCCTCCTTGCCCTTGCCACTTTATTTTGCCATGCCTCAAGATTGGCAGTATCTGCAGCATCTAGCTTAGGAACATCTTTGTCAATGAATTCCTTCAAACCATTGTCTTCTGGTACTACCTCCATCCTGTCATTCCAAGAAATTTAGTTTGAGTTGCGCTCGAGTGCATACTCTAACCTCAAGCCATTGAAAGCCATTTCGATCTTGAATCAGTTGTAGCACCAAGAAAGTCTTTCTGCAAATTCAAATTCTATCCAGTCACAAACTCAACTCCTGCTTTACTTCTGCAATTTCTTGTGCTCTGATACCATGTAGAAATTATACAACATGCATGTATATCTTGGACTCACCCGATCTAACAATGTAATAAAGTTAAATATTGAATCACTTCTACAAATCTCTGCAGAATTAAAAACACAATCGCTAATCACATGAACATGAAGAAAGATCAATCACACACAACACAGATAATTTCCCGGGGAAAGCTTATAGTTAAAAACTCCACTATCTTCTATTGTATATTATATCATGGATCAAGAAAAAATTACATACAAAACTCTTCTCACAAGAGCCCTCAGTACATCAGCTAATTGTCTCACACTGTCATACAAAAATTGGCAAGTTCCTTAGCCAATTTACTGTCTTCAGACAACCTGCCTCCACTGCACAATCCCTGATGGTAAAAATCCCTAAATGATGGATAATCTTGCCTGCCTTGACTACACAAATATCATGGACACTCCAATGGGTGTTTTCCTACATGCGTGCAAGCAGATAATGTCACAATTGATATTCAACTTCCCTTTCACCTAGAACTCAACTAGGTCTCCACTGGATCTGACATGTATGCAACTAATATTAGTAAATCCTCAGTTGCATGTGAGATCACTGCATGTGAATTGATTAATATTTAATTCACTTGATCTCTCACTAGTGTATCGGTTGTTACAACTAGCACAACTAACTTTAACTCACTTAACTGAGTTAAACTGATTTACAACTTGCATTAACTAATGCACCACTGCACTTCGAACTCTGTTACAACTAGAATTACTCTGCATGTCCCACCAACCAAACTTTAACTCGAAATTCACTTATCTAACTGATTTTGCCACTTCAGTTAACTATTTCAAGTCCACATTGAGAATAGATTACAGTTTAATGTCCATCTAAATTAAGGGATAATAAAAATAGACATGCACCTAAAAATAGCTTGTGTGGGCCCCACCCTAGTGTAGGTACTTAATATCACTAGGATCATGGGTGCTGAATGTTGTTTCTGGATGCCAATTTCACTGTTTCTTGTTGCAAACTTCAACATAGTCTTCTAGTGCAAAGTGTAGCGAGTACGCACTCCTCATCACTTATGAACCTACCCATTCTCTACCTATCCCTACAAGGCACGATGATACCTAGCTTTCCTAATATTAGTGGATAAGAAACTACACTCCCTAGCGGAAGATAAACGGGTTATAGTAAAGGAGAATTGTGTCTCGTAAAGGTAGGTGATTCACTTACCCAAGGTAAGTGATTCACACAACTAACTGAGTCGGAACCTTAATTGAAAGATGGAAGTCCCAAATGGGAAAGCCTCCGCGCACGAAATAGGAATTACAAGAGATTGACAGGTCGGGGTTGAGTGATATACACCTTAGGGGGTTGAGTGATGTACACCTTAGGGGTTGAGGGGTGCTTCTTCTATTGTGACTACCTCTGCTTCATATCGGGGACAGGGAACCAACTTCTCCTACTGCGACTACCTCTCCTTCATTACAAGGGCAAGGAACCAACCCAGCTAACTTGATTTCCCGAAGAAAGATTAGTTGTAGTTTTCCTATAGCATTTAAAAAAGAAGCATAAGAAACAACTGCAATTTATGAAGCTCCTACATGATTAAACATGTTATCTCTACAAGCTTTAATGGAAGTTGTTATTTTGGTAGACCGACAAAGCCTCCATGCTTGACAAAACAATCGAGTACCTTAAGAAGCGTGAATTAAAAGTACCTACACTTCAGGTATCAGATCAAAATACAACAACAACAACAAGCAATTTTGAGAAGCGACAATAGGAGGCAGAAAAAACAAGCAGTAGTAGTCGACGAGAATTTCAGGCAACAACAACAAGAAATAACAATATTTCAATATCAAGAACAAGAATAATTTGTGGATCTAGAATGAGAGGATAAATAGAGGATATCTCCACCAACTCAGTAGAGGAGTAATAAATGATCAATCACAATTTTGGATCAAATTGTGATCCCTGAGATTGTGATATGATTGTGTAAGATTAGAGAGTAATTATAAGGATTTCATTATAACGAGCCAGAAGTAATGGTTTTACAAAGGGCATTTATGGTCATTAACCATGTTTTATGTGAGATGATATTACTTATGTATTAATGTGATAGGTTGTTTATAATGATGAATCTGTATTAAGCTTATACTAGTAGAGATATTGAGAACACTACTACAGTTTACAGTGTGTGTTGAAAGTGAGAACAGAGTTAATCAAGTAGTGTGTAATAGTTATTGCTCATTAGGTTATCTCTGTAATTAGGAAACACTTAACATGTCAAATATTAATAGTTTTCATACATATGGCAACCAATGTTCATTGTGTACCAAGAGATAGTAGAACAGAGCTTGTTGAAAGTGAGAACAAAGCTAACTGATTAGAGTGTAATAGCCATTGCTCATTATGTTATCTCCATAATTAAGAAACACTTAACATGTCAAAGATCAGTAGTTGTCCTACATATGGCAACCATTGTTCACTGTGTACTAAGAGCTTACATGTTTTAATTCGTTTACAGGTATCATAAATGTAGGCCAATAATTATGGTATTCCTTATGTGTGAAAGCACTGTGGTAGGGTATTAGGACCTAACTAGTGTAAAACAAGGGTATATGTATGGTGTATAGTATGTAATGATCGGGTTACTCTATCTTAAGTAAAAGTCATGACCTATTCGATTAGGATATAGATCGTTTATAGGGATCTTAGACAATTGTTAGAGGACAATGAATTTCTACAATATCGGTACGAAAAACCCCACAATAGAATGATATAGGTGTAACAAACGCATACGTATGGTATATAGTATGTAATGATTGGGTTACTCTGACGAATCTCTACAGTATCACTACTAAGAACCCCACAATAAAACCTCTATCAACATAATTAAAAAATAAAAATAAAAAATAAACAACTCCCTAATTAAAACCTCACTCCCATACACCAAATTGATGTATGAGACCCCCTTGTTTGTGGGACAAGGTACCCACTTCCACGCAATGATTTGAGTGCTAAGTCTAGAAAGACATACATACTCTAAATCTACGAAGGCATACATACTCTACCCGTATGATTTTGAAACACATACTCTTAACCATTACACCACTCAAATAATAATTCAAAAAAAAGGCCTCCAAAATTATAAGAACTTTCCAGCTCCGGGTTAATATATCTTTAATATATCTTGTACGTTTTAACACATTGATAAATCATATTGTTTCTATGTTTTTATTTTTATTTGAGGTTGGATGGATAATATAGATAAGTTTTGTCTAGAATAATCGAGAAGTTTGGTCTTTCTGGATTCTTCTATCCTTCCATTTAATAAAATAAATAACTATCAGCTTCCAGCATTGTTACCACGGTTCGATACTCGGCAATTACAGGGGTGTTTGTTCTGTTGAATTACAGGGTCCACTCAAGTTTGTTCACCCAGGTAGGTGTTTCGAACTCTTTTATCCATTCACGACACACTCGTTAAACCTACATTCAATGGATAATGGTGGTCACCATAACCATCGCGAGTGAAGCTTCTGTTAAACTGTCTTTTAAATCATTTTTCCACATGCAGAGGTTTAGGGTTTTAAAATTTTTAATGCCTTAATCACACCCGTCTCTGAAAATCTGTAAATTGAGAATTGTGGTCGATATCACCATATCAAGCGAAGCTTTTGTTAAACCCTCTGTTTTAATAACTTTTTGTATGCAGCGGTTTAGGGTTTTAAACTTTTTAATGGCTTCGAAAGCTTTTATCCTGTGTATTAGAGGTTAAGCTATTAGACGGAAATGATAACGATATTTCCCTGTTTATTTGCTGTTCTAACGCGAGGCTGCGCTGTATTAGCAGAGGAAAATAATGGTGAGCCGGGCGATTTTTAAACATTGGGGCGGTCTGAAGGTAATTTCACCGTTATGGAAGAAAACGGCTGAAGGAATCGAAAATACTGCGCGGATTCGGCAAATGTCTAGTATCGCAGCCAGAAAATACACGGCAGAAGAGAGCAATGCGCCGGAAATTGATGAGAGGCGGCGCCGGGAGCCACCGTCTCGCCAAACGGATCTCAACTCTCTGTTAAACGGTAACTATATTACGGCCATCTTTGCATAGGTCTGGTATTTTTCAAATTCTGATTCTGGAAGTAAATTCTGAGTAGGGGGGGATTGCTGACAGATGTTTGGAGTCCCTTTTCACCCGCGACTGCGAGTTCTTTAAGCCAAGCCATGGACGCGATGAATTTGCTGGTCGATAACCCCCGGTTTCGCGGAGTGGCGAGCGGGCCGAGTGCAGGCCCACGTGAAGGCCTGAGAGTGCCCTGGGACGCCAAAGAAGACGACGAAGCGTTCCGGCTGCGGCTGGATATGCCGGGATTGGGTAAAGAAGATGTTAAAATACATGTCGAGGACGGTGTACTCGTGATCAGGGGCGAAGGAGAATCAGAGGAGTTGAAATGTAATAGCAGGGTTCGACTCCGGGGGGATGTATTCGATGTTAATGCAATCAAAGCCGAAATGAAAAATGGAGTGCTGAAGATTACTGTTCCCAAAATCCAACAAGAGGAGACCAAAAATGTCATTAGCGTTAATGTGGACTAAGACTGAAGTTAGAGAATCCAACAAGAGGAGACCAAAAATGTCATTAGCGTTAATGTGGACTAAGACTGAAGTTAGAGATTGTGTATTTTGCAGTTAGGCCCGGATTAACGCCAGTTTCTGTATATATGTAGTGAATATCGAATTTTGTGATCACATATATTTCTAATTTAAAGCCAAGATGTTTTTGCAGCCTGAATGTTTCAGTTTTGTCTTTTTTTGGGTTTGTGTCCTAGTAAATAAAATATGTTTTCCCATTTATTTAATAATGAGGATTGATTTTCCAGCCAGTATGATTACTAAGCAATTCTGGGTTGTGAAGGATACAATAATATCAATATCAACCCCATTAATATTTCTAATGGGGTTGTATTTAATTCTAATAACACACTATGTAAACAACCAGAAAAATTCCAGTGATGTATATAAACTGATTGGATGAAAAGTAGAGGTAACAGAGGTGTATATAAAACTGATTTCTCAGATACTAGTAACACAGAATGTATAAACTTTCATCTCCAATATTAGTAACACAGAATGTAGTACATTAACTGATTCATCAAAACGCCCATTCCTAATTTAATTAACCGAGTGTACAGAAACTAATCTTATCACGAAAGCTACCAATGATACAGCTGCATAATGCTAGATTAGTGACATTAACGCAGGATATGTGTAATACAAGATAACTGATCTAGCAAGAAAAACACTGATCCAGCAAGAAAAGCACCAGATAAACTGGTTTGGCAAGAAAAAGGATTTCATCGAACATGGCAATTACTGAACTCGTACATCAAGGTGTTCCCCATGGGGATGCATTATGTAGGTCGACACTGATATCCTTCATTTTCAACCATTCCCCCAATCGGAGGAAGAAAGTGCGTTAACATGAACCACCATACCCCCCAAGGGATAATGCTCAATTTTGCCCGCTACAGGTTGCTAAGGCACTTCCATTACCAAGAAGGATAGATAACCCTATTGTATGTAGAATTGGAGACTTTATTGCCTACAGAATTGTAGATGTTTTCACTTAAGAAGAAAGCTCCAATGTAGTTTTCCCAAAAAGCATTTGAAAATGTTTGAAATCGAATGAGAAAGGAATTGATATAGGTTTCGGAGGTGAATAATATTTGTTTGTAATAAGTCGCTCACAATTTCGCTCGCCCAGAACATAATAGAAATGTTACATTTTCGCCTAGAAAATAATAGAAATTAATTAGTGCTTGTAATAAGCAAGTCACAATTTAGTCCAGAAATGTTACTTTTTCTATTGCTTGTAATAAGCAGGTTACAATTTCCACTAGAAATTAGTGCTTGTGATAAGGTGGTCACAATTTAGTCCAGAAATGTTACAATTCTATTGCTTGTAGTAAGCAGGTTACAATTTAGTCTAGAAATGTTACATTTTAGCCTAGAAATTAATGGAAATGATTTGTTGTAATAAGTTACAATTTAGCTCAGAAAACAATATGTGGTTTCAAACTTTAGGATGTTGGGTGTCTTAGATTCCTAATGGTGCAAGCTTCAGGATGTTGGATGTCTCAGATTCTTAATGGTGTAAGCTTCAGGATGTTGGGTGTCTCAGATTCCTAATGGTGCGGAATCTATTTGTGCTATTTGTGCTATCAAAAAACGATTTAAACACTGCAACAATTAGATTTTTTGATTGATGGTGCTGATTTTGATTTTTTTATTTTTTGATTTTCTTGTTTTTGATTTTTTTTCCGATTGTAAATTAGATTTTTTGATTTTTTTTTTGGTTCCCGATTATGACTTTATTAGACAAAAGTTGTCTAATAAAAATATGACTACTTTAGTAGACAAAGTTGTCGTAATAAAGATATATAACTACAAAGTTGTTCTAATAAAGATAGAAGGGCAAATGTTTTTAGATGAGATATTTGAGGGTTTTTTTTTAAGTTTTCAGTTGGTTGGAATTGATCTAAAGGATTATAATGGAATTTGGACCTTTTTTTCTAATAAAGCTAGAATGGTAAATGTGTTTCGATGAGATGTTTTGGTTTAATTGGTTGGAATTGATTTTGGGGTTATAATGGCATTTAGACTTGAACAGTTGAAAGAAAGAATAGATGTTTCTAAGTATGATGCCTTTCTTTTTCAGTTATAAGTTTTCTCTGGTTCTTTTTCAGTTGTAAGTTTCCTCTAAGGTGTTAGGCTTGTGGGTTAAATAGTTGAAAGAAAGAATAGATGTTTCTAAGTATGATGCCTTGGTTCTTTTTCAGTTACAAGTTCTCTAGTTCTTTTTCAGTTATACCTTTCCTCTAAGGTGTTAGGCTTGTGGGTTGAATAGTTGAAAGAAAGATTAGATGTTTCTAAGTATGATGGCTTAGTTCTTTTTCAGTTATAAATTTCCTCTAGTTCTTTTTCAGTTATAAGTTTCCTCTGAAGTGTTGGCTTGTGGGTTGTTCTTTTCCTGACAATTGGATTTGAACTATAGGGATTAGTTGGCCTTAACCTAGAGGTTAGTGTCAATGAGATTTGAACTCCAATTCTAAAAATTATATTGGTAATTGGTTTATTAAAGTAATGTTTTAGTGTTTTTCTAGATTTAAAATGAAAAATAAAAATATCATATTTAGTGCCTCCAAATTGTTATAAATGAGTTAACTATTTCATCAGAAAAAGAGGGGTGTTTGGGGTGTGTTAATTAATTTTGGAGGACAAATTGAGTAGTTCTTTTGAGTTAACTATTTCATCAAAATTGTTATAAGTGAATTAACCATCTCATCATTAAAATTAATTAGAAAAAGATGAGTGTTTGGGGCGGAGGACAAATTGAGTAGTTCTTTCTTTTTAAGATATTATTGGTGGGGTATGTTAATTAATGTTGGAGAAATTGAATAGTTTTTTTCTTTTTAAGATATTATTGGTTTAAATTTATAGTGAGTTAGATCTTTATAAATATTAACAATTAAATCATTAAATAAAACAGAGTTATTTATCTTATTGACAAAAAAAAAAGATTTTATACACGAATTTAATATTTAAGAAAAAAAGTTATTTGTCCTAAAAAAAAGAGTTATTTGTCCTATTAACAATAAAAAGTTTTATACACAATTAATATTTAACTTCATTTATAAACTATTTTATAAAATTATAAAATAATAATAATAATACAAATTAAATTATTAAAAAATTCTAACATAATATAAAATTAAAATAAAATGTTAAAATTTTAATCATGATAAAAACATGTAGAAAATTGTAATACAACATCAAATTAATATAAAATTAATACCTAAAAAGATTTGGCTATTAACTCATTCCTATATTGGTTTGAGTGCAACCTGAAGTAAGAGGAATCCAAAGTAACTATTTATCAAGTTCTCGATTTTTTTAATGAAGAGATGTAGAGTAGTGAAATTTGAAAATGAAGGTGGATATAAATAAGTGAAGGTTGATTAAACAATACTGCGTACATTCTTCCTAACACACAAAAGTCAAATGATCCAAAGGTCAAACGATCCTTCTCATAACCTCAAAGGTCAAACAGTCCTCAAATGCATTTATAAGTGTTTTGTGTATAATTTTCTTTCTGGTAGAAATAATTTAGGACACAAAGCAAGCCATGTTTTGTATTATTGGTGAGGATCACCTATGTATGTATGGGTTAAAAATGAACATGAAAAGGGAAGAGAAGGAATGAACATGAAAAGGGAAGAGAATGAAGAGAAAGGTGAACAAAATACATGTGTATTTATTTTTTATTTATTTTATTTTTGAAGTAAATGTTTATGTATAATTAAATAATATTGAAAATGGAAATATATGAAATAAAATGAAGTGAAAAAAAGGAATTTATATATTTGGTTATGTTAGAATATTTTAGGTTTTGTGTGTGTTTGGTATGGATTAGAGAATATAGGAGTGTTGTCATCAAGTGAGGCCCAAGTGACTCGGGGTGGGTGGGAGAATAAATATGCATTTGATTGTATAATTTCTCATTGTCTTTAGTAATGGAGGAGTGTTACTTAACAAGTGAGGTCTAAGTGAGTGGGGGTCGGTGGGAGAATGAACATGCATTTTATTGTACAATTTTCCGTTGTCCTTAGTAATGGAGGAGTGTTGCTTAACAAGTGAGGTGCAAGGGGGTTGGAGTGGGTGGGAGAATGAACATGCATATGATTGTACACTACCTCATTTTCATCAATAGTCACTGATTTGTACATGGAATGGTTTGAAAAGCAATCTATTGAATCTATGCTCTTAATCATAAATCATTGAAAAGATTTGTAGATATCTACACACTTTGACCACATGGAAAGTAACACTAAGATATGCTTAAACAACATTCAAATAGTTAAGCAAAAATTACAAGGTTTACAATGAAAAATAAGAACATTGACATCTTGTTCATGGATATCCTCATCTATAAGAGGAGCATTGGTAAATTATCACATCAAGTGTACTAGAAAAAAGCTCATATACATGTATCTTCACATTGATTTTGATCACCACCTTGCTCAAAGTTCAGTGTCCACATTTGTGACCCTTGTTATTGGAGTTTCAAATGGTGTTGTCTAACTATTATACGAAAACAATTTTTGGTCAAATTGTTATTTTTTGTTGTTTAAGCTTTGTTTTTGAATGCAAATATGGTTTGAGTGCCATTAAGAACCCCTGGGGCATTTAGATTATGCAGAGTTCATATATTAAACTTGTGATTCTAACAAATTCCTATTGGATTGCGGACAAATTTGATTGTAAAATATGCAGAAAAAACCTCCAACATGTATAACAGATAGACGCTGAATTTTTAAATGATAATTATGTAGAGTGGGGCTTGAGATGCTTCTATTAAGTTTGAAAAAAAATGGTTATAAGGAATGTCAATTTAAAAAAGGATCATGTCTTGATATGCTTCTATGAAGTTTTAAACAACATGGCTATAAGGAATATAAATTTAAAATGGATGTCTTAAAGGCTAGGTGAGGACACCACATCATTCATGAACCAAATGAAGGAATGATTATCATGCTTCCTTATATCAAAGGAACGACAATCAAAATTTCAAAAATGTTGAAATCTAGGTAACATTAGAGTTATCTTTGCCCCACTTAACATATTCAAGGGCATGTTGGATTATGATAGAGGTGCCATTGATCGAAAATGTTAGAAGTGTTTACACAATTCCCTACTCTTGTCATAAACCGTTGAAAATGCAACAAGAAAATATAGTTTTGACTTTTCCTTGGTCAAACTAGATTAAAATTCAAATTTCAATTTCAACAAAACACTTGGAGGCAGTTAACTGAGGTGACATGGCTGTTGTCACTCAGTTAATTCAGTTAATTCGAGTTGGAGACACTTGAGTTAAGTATGATTGATTTCTAATTTCTAGCAATTTGTTTCAGTTAAGTTGAGTTATTATCAGTTAAAATAGTTTCAATTGTTGGAGAAACTAGTGGAAGGTCAAGTTGTGTAGTGTAACTTCAGTCACACTCAGTGGTCATCCAGTTAACTGATCAATCAACTCAAAATAACTGATGCATGTAGGGAATCTGAGTTACCCATTTGAGATTGGATTTTAAGGGCAATGTACTATCTGTTGTAAACTAATACAAGTTGTACAGTTGGTGCATGCAATCAAAGGATGGGCCTATAAGAATTGTACAATCCAATTGAAGAATTTCTCTAAAAAATAGGGGTTAATTCCTCAATGAATAGTGTAAGGAAATAGGAGCTTGGAGGGTTGAAAATTAAGCTAAGTATTGTTCAGGTTCAGTCAGTAAGGCAGAGGATAGAAGATACAGGTGTAGGTTGTGCTAAAGCTAGAACAAGCATATTGTATTCATCTAGTTTATTTGATTAATGAAAAACATATATTAAGGGGTTTTGAGCACTTGCTTTACCCTAGATAAATCTTTTTGTACGTGTGTTGAATATTGATGCATGTTAATGATTTGTGTTCTTGATTATGAATTTACTTCCACAGATCAATAGAGTGGCTTCTAGTCCTGTGATTTAGTAAATTTCAACAATAGATTAGAATCTAGACATTAATTTTTACATGGTATCAGAGTTAGATTCACAGTAGAAAAGAGATTTTGAGGTTGTCTTTGCAGGAGATTCGAATTTGAAGATCAATATTATAGGTTTTCTCCAGCACTGAGAAGATGGCTTTAAATGGACTCAAGCTCGAGTCATGGTGGCTTCACTAACGGAGCAATACCACACCACGTGCATTAATATTGGGGCAGATATATTGTGGAAAAAATGACATAATTTATTGAGCATATAAAGGAGGGTAAAGTATTTTTATATTGGAAGGTATAAAATATAAACTCAAAGATAAAGAAAATATATAAAGGGGTATAAAAAAATTTAATGAAAAAATGGATACCTACTAGTGAAAGTAAGGGTTTTTTAAATTAGGAAGGTGTATTGGGTTCATATTTGTACATGGTTAAATAACGTGACTTTTAAATTTATTTTGCAATATGTAATCAAATTAATGGTATTGTTTAGTATGCCACGAATGCACGTGATTTGTCATAGGTTCATTAAGTTAAGCCCATGTGGCTCGAGTATGCTTTGGAAGGCACCACAAACTTTGTGGCATGGAAGGACCACATGGAGGAAATGTTGGATGAAAATGGGTTGCTAGAATACATCAAGTCAAATGTAGAAAAACCCCAAGCATTTGATGCCCAAAATCTTGCTTAGTGGAAAAAGCATGTGGCCAAAGCGAGGAGAATATTATTGGAGGGAGTAAGGGATCATATTTCCTTGAATATCCATGGGAAAGAGACTTCGTTTGCGATGCGGAAAACACTAATAGAGTTGTTCGAGAACAATAATGACCACATAAAGTTGGAACTGTAGGACAATATTTGAAGCATCAAGATGCAAAATAATGACACAAGTTGGTTGTACCTGAGCAAGTTTACACAGTGTCGTGATAAACTTGGCAGGGTCAGTGTTAATGTCCCTAAAGAAGACTTGGTAGCTATATCTCTTTTGGGTCTTCCCAAGAGCTGGCATAGTTATCGAGATTCGGTAAATGGTAGAGAGGAACAATAAAGTTGGGAGTGATTATGGTCTGATTTAGTGCAGGAAGAATTAAGGCGGAATACCAGAGGCGAGACTTCATCCAAGTGTGAGGATGAGGAGAATTTTTCCTTGGATGGAAAGGCAGAGAAAGGGAAAGGGAATAAATCTCAATCCAAAGTTGAATCTAGTGAAGGGGGCGAGAAGAAAGACTTGTCCAGAATCAAGTGCTTTCACTGTCATGAATTCAGGCACTATGTCATGAAATTTTCACACAAGAAGTCAAGAAAGAAGACCTCAGGAGGAGCCGCAGGTGAATATTTGGCTTCACAATTCGAACTTGCCTTCACCCTCATTTCATGCATAGCAAGCACAATGATGGGAAGTGTATGATATCTCAATAGCAGTGCCTCATTCCATATGATGGGTAACAAAGATTTTTTAAGTGAATTGGAGGAGAAATATCTCTAGATGCACATCGAGATGGGAGATGATGGAAAGTACAATGTGACCGGGATTGACACAGTCACCTTCAGAGGGAGTCAGGCTTCCCTCTCAAGCTCAAGGATGTGATGCTTGTACCGGGTCTAAAGAAGAATCTGGTTTCTGTCATGGTGTTGGAAGATCATGGCTACGATGTGATATTCAACAAAGGAAAGGAATTCCTTAGACACGTCGTTACGAGACAAGTGAAGCGAATCGGGGTTTGAATAAAAAACCTCTACACGCTGGATGTGGAAGATTGTGCTTCTTTGAGCATAAAGGCAGAGAAGGTGCAGATTCGACATGTCAGAGAATTATGGCAAACAAATTCGACATGTCAGAGAATTATGGCATACAAGACTTTTCCATTTGCATCATGGATCTTTGAAGATCATTCAACAAATCACCATGAGCCCCCCCAAAGGAGCGTTAGAGTAGCATAATACATGCAAAAGTTGTACCTTAGGGAAGTACACAAAATCCACCTTCAATGATCGGGATAGCAAGGTGCATGGAATCCTTGAAAGGATCCACTAATGTTTGTGGACCTTTCTCGACAACATCCACTTCCAAGCACGAGTATTATGTTATATTTGGGGATGATTTCTCATGTAAGTTTTGGATTTTCTTCATGCAGAAGGAAGACCTGAAATTCTCCAAGTTTTTTGAATATAAAGCACTCGTTGAGAAAGAAAATGACAAGAAGTGAAGGCTCTCAAGAGAAATAATAGAGTTGAGTACGTGTAAAATGAGTTTAATTTTTTTTTGTGCAAAGGAAGGCATTCGAAGGGAGTTGAAAAAACCCCACAACCTACAACAGAATGGGGTGGATGAGAGGAAGTACAGAAGTTTGTGGGAGAAGCAAGGGTGATGTTGCATGACCAAGGCCTACCTTTGCACTTGTGGGTCGAAGCATGCAACACAAGATTCTATTACAAAACATGTATCCACATTGGATTCTTGGGATGAGTACACCAGAAGAATATTTTTCAGGGAAGAAACCAAAGGTGTCACACTTTGGTATATTTGGAGCATCAATATATTTCCAAGTATCCAAGGAAGCAAGGAAAAATATAGAGACGACAACAGAGTTTGAGATATTTATGGGGCACACTTATACACCTCAAAACTATCGTGTGTACCTTCCATACCTCAAAATGACAGAGGTTTGAAGGGATGTGAAGTTCGATGAGGAAAATGCAAGGAATTGTTCTCTTGAGAGCGAGCTTTAGTTGCATGAAGATCATGAGATTTTTACTCCAAAGGAATAACCTCAATAAGTTGTGGAGCATCCACAAGCAGAGGATCACATAGTGGAGACAACCACTCAAGCAGATACATCCATAGAAGGAAGGAAATGAACCATAGAATTTGATAGATTATTGCAGAATGTTAGAGAGAATGTGGGAGCACCCACATCACAGCATAGGAAGAGGTGGTCACCAGATCGGTACACTAGCTATATGGCTTTGATGACTAAGCTATTTGAGACAAAATCGACCTCATTCAAGGAAGAAATAGAGAAGATTGTACGGGTTGGTGCTATGGTAGAGGAGTATGATTCCATTTTCAGAAACAATGTCTGGGAAGTGGTCCCAAGACTAGCAAACAAATCAGTGGTAGGTTTTTTATGGATTTACAAGGTAAAGCATGCAACAGAGGGAAGAATAAAGAAGTACAAGGCCATATTTGTGGCCAAGGGGTACTATCAAGTTGAAAGGATTGATTATGAGGATACCTTTGCTCCTGTAGCAAGGTACTCTTCTAGCAGATCAATTCTTGCTATGGTTGCATAGATGGGGTGTAATATCCTGTTAGGTCCGTATATTACTAGTTTAGTCCCTTATTGTTATTAGTGTAGCATCCTTATTGTTATTGTTGTACCCCTGTAACCCCAATATTGTTATTATTGTGCCTTTACATTGTTATTGTTAAATCGGCTAGGATTATATTGTGGGCCCATGGACTCCAATATAGAAGGAGGTTTTGGTCATTTGTATCATCTAATAATTGTTCATTTATGTAATGTATTGGAGGTTTTCCCCTCGAAGTGGTTGATTTCTAAGGTGTTGATCTCTCTTTTCTTCTATTTTTGGAGTTGGTTTCACAACATTTGGTATCAGAGCTTTGGATTCTAGGGTTTCGTTGCTCCAAACAGGTCATCGTGGAATTTCTACTATAAATTTTTTTCTATGAAGGTATAGAAACTGAAATTTTTAGAGCGCGAATCTGAAATCCTGAGGAACATCGTCGCAAAATTTCAGAGCTTGGTTCGTAATATTTTCGGAGATATGGTCTGTGGAAGTTAGGGTTTTTTCCACGCTCCTGAATTTAACCTAAACAGGTCATCGCGGAATTTTCGCTATAATTTTTTTCTACGAGGGTTCAGAAGATGAAATTTTCATAGAGTGAAGCCGAAATCCTGAGGAACCTCCTATAAAAATTTCAGATCTTGGTTCGAAATATTTTTGGAGATATGATCTGTGGAATTTAGGATTATTTCAGGCTCCCGAATTTCATCTCAAAGAGGTGATTGTGGGAAAAACGTCATAACTCTCTCTATGAGTGTCGGATTGGGATTCTGTAAAGAGTGGCCGCAAGTACACAGACTGTAGTTTTCTTTCTATCAATTCCAGAGTCGAAGGAGGAAACAATAACACGTGGCAAGTTGTACAAGTTCGCTCCACTGAATCAGTCCATAATTAGGTCATTGTGGGAGATTGGACATAACTTTTCCTTAAATAATCCAAATTAGGTCAGACTTGTGGCATTCGAAAGAGGATTCAGAGGGCTACCTCAGGGGAAAATTTCAGATATTCAAAATTCGAAATCACAGAGATAATTCAATTTCAATATCGAGCTCCTAAAAAGCAAGAAAAAGGTGTGTGTGTGTGTGTGTGTGTGTGTGTGTGTGTGTGTGTATATATATATATATATATATTATTTTATTTTATTTTATTTTAATTAATTATTTTTTATTTTTTTTCTCGAATTGCATAAATCTTGTGTAAAGAATCAAGTTGAATTGATTCCAAGGGCATATTGTAGAATAGATATCAGTATTGGGTTCTAAAATGCCCCCTAAAAATAATTCAACACCCATTAAGCCTTTAGAAGGCTCTACTATGACTCATGAAGACGAAGAATGGCAACATAACATATCAAAATTACAAGAGCAAGTGCAACAAATTTCGGCTTCTCACAAAGAGCAACAAAAAATGACATGGAAGTTTTGAATAAAGGCATGGAAACTAAGATGGATGGTTTGAAGAAAGGCTTGGAATCTAAGATGGATGGTTTGAAGAATGGCATGGAAGCTAAGATAGATGGCATGGAAGCTGGAATGGAATCTAATATGGATGACATGGAAGCTAAGATGGAAAACATGAAGAATGATCTAAAAGCAGACATGGAAGGTTTGACAAAGTTGATACAAGAAATGTTTCCTAATGGTGAAAATATAGTAGAGGAAACTCATGATGAGAACAAAATAAATGTTAATCGTGATTTCATAAAATCTAATGTTGGCGGGAAAAACCACCATATTCCAAAAATGGATATGAGGAAGTTTGATGGAAAGGATCCTGTAACATGGATACTACAGATGGAGCAATATTTTGATCTCCATAATGTGCAAAACACACAAAAGATACGCATTGCAACTTTACATTTAGAACAAAATACATTTGTATGGTATCGATGGCTTTGCTCCCGTAAAAAAATTGTCACTTGGTCAATTTTTACTGAGGAAATGATAGCACATTATGAGGATACAAAGAGCAACACTTTCTTTAGCCAATTGATAGATCTCAAACAAAAGTGCTCAGTGGGGGAGCACATTGAGGACTTCCAAAAATTGAATATAAGGGTAACTGATATTTCAGAGGAACACATGATTGATCTCTTCATAGGTACTTTAAAGGATAACATCCAATATGAAGTTCGCTTTTTGGAACCTGATTCATTGGAGAAGACATTCAGGTTGGAAAAAAAAATTGAATGTAAAATTATGGTGACAAGGAACCCTACCACTCACTTCTATAAAGATGGAAGTGTTTCTACTCCTAGATTTCCACAACCCACAAGGTTGACACCACAACAATTGGAAGAAAAAAGAGAAAAAGGGTTTTGCTACAGTTGTGATAGCAAATACACTAAAGGTCATAAGTGTGCTGAGAAGAAATTATTTTACATAGATTGTGAAGAGGAAGAAGAAAATGAACAAGAAGAGGATATACACCAGGAACCAGCCCTAGAAGAGAAAGAAATGAGTCCGACCATATCGTGTAATGCATTGGCAGGAATTACCACTCCTCAAACTCTCAAGATAGAAGGACATATCAAGAAGAAAAATTTAATAGTGTTGATTGATTCAGGTAGCACCCATAATTTTATTCATTGTAAGGTAGCCAAGGAATTGAATTGTTTCCTATACCCAGCACTAGAATGTCAAGTGATGGTTGCAAATGGAGGAACTATAAATTTCTCTGGAAAATGCCATAATATCAAGATAGCCATGGGATAATATGTATTGAATAGTCCAATGCTTTCCATTCCAATGGTAGGTGCTGATGTTGCACTAGGAGTACAATGGTTACAATCTTTGGGGACGGTAGCTTTTAATTTTCAAGAAATTTTCTTGAAATTTTTTTCGAAAGGAAAGAAAATCAAATTACGAGGTATAGCAGGGAAGCCAGGAAAGATAATAAGCTCTAATGTCATGACAAAGATTTTGAAGAAATAACAATGAGGCGTAATTGCACAATTATGCTCACTAGAAGTTCCAACATCAAAATAATCTATTTCTCCAGATCTCCAAAAATTCTTGGACAATCATTCCAAGGTGTTTGAAACTCCCAAAGGACTTCCACCTATTCATGATCATGATCATGCTATTCATTTGATTCTAGGAAGTGTTCCTCCAAAAATCAGGCCTTACAAATATCCCTATGTCCAAAAGAGCAAAATTGAACGTATGATTGTAGAAATGTTAGACGCTGGTATAATTCAACCTAGTCAAAGTTCTCTCTTTGCTCCAGTAGTATTGGTGCACAAGAATGATGGATCATGGTGCATGCGTCTGGATTATAGGGAGCTCAATAAGCTCACTATTAAAGATAAATTTTTCATTCCTATGATTGATGAATTATTGGATGAATTACATGGAGAAATTTATTTTACTAAGTTGGATCTTTGTTCAGGATATCATCAAATTAGAATGAAGATTGAAGATATTTCGAAAACAACATTTTGAACTCATGAGGGTCATTATGAATTTTTGGTCATACCTTTTGGCCTTACCAATGCACCTTCTACATTTCAAGGGTTGATGAATTCCATTTTCAAACCCACCCTTAGAAAATTTGTGCTAGTATTTTTGGATGATATACTAAACTACAGCAGGTCTTGGAAGAATCATGCTCAACATGTTGACAGGGTGTTCAAACTATTCGAGGAGAAACAATTATATGCAAAAATATCGAAATGTTTCTTTGGAGTACAAGAGGTGGAATATCTGGGTCATATTGTATCTCACGAGGGTGTTAAAGTAGACCCTAGAAAAATTAAAGCCATTAAGGAATGGAAAGTCCCCACAACCATAAAGCAGTTGCGCGGATTTCTTGGGTTGACAGGGTATTATCACAAGTTTGTTAAGAATTATGGGAGAATAGCAGCACCTCTAACAAAATTATTGAAGAAAGATGCATTTTCATGGAGTATTGAAGCAACTAAGGCCTTTGAACATCTTAAAGAAGCAATGTGCCTAGCACCAGTCTTAGCTATGCCAGACTTCACAAAAACCTGTATTGTGGAATGTGATGCCTCAGGAATTTATGGAATTTGTGTTGTTTTAATGCAAGAAAGAAGACCCATTGCTTTTGAAAGTCATCCAATCAAAGGAAAGTATTTACAAAAGGCTATTTATGAGAAGGAAATGTTGGCAATACTACATGCACTAAAGAAATGGTGACCTTACCCAATGGGAAGACACTTCAAGGTAAAAACCGATCATGATAGTCTTAAACACTTTTTGGAACAAAGACTATCTTTGAAAGAGCAGCAAAAATGGGTCACAAAGATGTTGGGTTACGACTTTGAAATCATCTACAAAAAAGGGAAGCTAAATGTTGTTTCAGATGCACTCTTAAGAAAGGATGAAGAGGTGGAAGCATTGCTTTGTGTCATTTCTATTATCCAACCAGATTGGATAACCGAAGCAAGGGACGAATGGAAGAAGGATGAAGAAGTATGGACACTCATTCAAAATTTGCAACAAGATCCTAGTACATTTGATACATTTAGTTGGAAAAACAATTCCTTATGGTACAAAGATCGCTTATAAATTTGCAAGAATTCCCAACTAAAACAAAAGATTCTTTTGGAATTGCACACTTCTCCTTTAGGAGGACACTCAAGATTTTTAAAAATTTACCATAGGGTGAAGAAAGAATTTTCTTGGGATGGCCTTAAATCTGATATTCAAAAGTTTGTGGCGGAATGTTTGGTTTGCCAAAAAAATAAATTTGAGACAATTAAGACCTCGGGTCTTCTACAATCTTTATCCATTCCAAGTCAACGTTGGGAGGAGATTTCAATGGATTTTATCAGAGGTTTACCTAAGTCCGAAGGAAGAGTGTCATCATGGTGGTAGTTGATAGAATTACCAAGTATGCACACTTTTGTGCATTATCTCATCCATTTAAAGCAAGTACAGTTGCTACTACATTTGTGGACACAATTCATAAGCTACATAGAAACCCAAAGGTTATTGTGAGTGAGAGAGATCCCATTTTTACTGAAAATTTTTGGACGGAGTTATTTTCTTGTTTGGGTACTCAATTAGCTCATAGATCACCTTATCATCCTCAATCCGATGGTCAAACTGAGATAGTGAATAAATGTTTGGAAGGATATCTTCGTTGTTTTTTATCTGATAAACAAACACAATGGGTGAAGTGGTTACCTCTCGCTGAATGGTGGTATAACACTTCCTTCCATACTGCAGCAAAAATGACCCCATTTATGGCACTTTATGGATATCATCGACCATCCATCACATCATCTTTAAGAGAAAATTCTAAGGTTCAAGAAGTGGAAGATCACATCAAGCATCAACAAGAAGTTCTTCAACTCTTAAAGGATAACCTAAATTTGGCACAAAATCAAATGAAACAACAGGAAGATCAACATCGCAGCGAGAGAAGTTTTGATGTAGGAGACTGGGTATTTTTACTGCTACAACCATACAAACAAATGTCCCTCAAGCAAGCTAAGAAGGATAATAAATTATCGCTAAAGTACTATGGTCCTTACAAGGTGTTGCTAAAGATTGGTACTATGGCATACAAATTGGAGAAGTGGAAATGTTTGTCTCTCATGGAAAGTATTCACATTTCCACTTCTCCTTTGTCTCTCAGGTCAGTTAAACTAGTTCCAACTGTTGGAGAAATTAGTGGAAGGTCAAGTTGTGTAGTGTAACTTCAGTCACACTTCGTAGTCATCTAGTTAACTGATCAATCAACCCAAAATAATTGATACATACAAAGAATTCGAGTTACCTAGTTGAGATTGGAGTTCAAGGGAAATGTACTATATGTTGTAAACTAATCCAAGTTGTACAGGTGGTGCATGCAGTCAAAATATGGGCCTACAGGAATTGCCAAATCCAATTAAGGAATTTTCTCTAAAAAATAGGGGCTAATTCCTCAATGAAAATCGCAAGGAATTATGAGCTTGGAGGCTTGCAAATTTGGCTAAATATTGGTCAGGTTCAGTTACTCAGACAAATGATAGAATATACGAGTGTAGGTTGTGCTCAAGCTTGAGAAAGCATATTATATTCACCCAGATTATTTGATTAATGAAATACAAATAGTAAGGGGTTTTGATAATTTGCTTTCCCTTAGATAAATATTTGTGTATGTGTGTTGAATATTGATGCATGTTAATGATTTGTGTTCTCGGTCATGAATTTACTTCCGTAGATCAGTAGAGTAGCTTCTAGTCTTGTGGTTTACTAAATTTCATCAGCAGTTTAGAATCTACACATTAATTTCTACATAAAAATCATATTGGTGAGATAGGGAGATCTCTACATGCTGGACTAAAAGAACTAGGCATTAATATGAATATAATAATTTTAAAATATTAGCCTTGGTAGATCACTCTCAAAACAATATCCATCTCATTTACATGGATATCATAAAAATTATCACTAAGATGGATCACTATGGTAAAAGAAAGGTTCTTGAGGCCCTTGACACTGAATTAAACCAAAATAGTATCAGTAAGGATGAGGACCTTAGAATTAAATAATCTTGGAGGTTTCTTATTCCTCAATTAAAAAATTCCAAAGAAACCTCCATTAAGGTTACAATTTCACAAATATTTGGAGATCACTATTAATGGATGTTAGAAACCTCTTGGTGACAATCCCAACTCATTGATTAAAATTATTGAAAGTATTTTGATACTAAACAAAGTTCTCTAGCTCCATTTTATAGTGCATAGGATTTTTGCAACAATCTTATTTTAGTGATGTTTTATAAAATGCAAAATTGTTATACAAATTACTCTTAAAGCATTAATTAGGAGAAAAAAATTCACAAATAGATGTTAAAACCCTATGAAGTAACATGTGGATGAAAAATAAATATTACATCTTAGGTGAGAGGTTTAGGTGTTGTTGACCCAAAAAATTACTTTGAGTTCAACATGAAATTTTGCATTCCATATATTTTCAGGGAAATATGAGTGCTACCTTAATTAGTATTTCAAAGGTTAGTTTGGGATAGTAAGATAGTGTGAATGATCACCATCATTTCTTTTTTTCATGCCAAATGATATCATAAAGAAAACATGGTTAACCATTTCATTTTTGCAATGAATTATTACACACCAAATAAGTATCACTGATCATCAACGACTCTTTTGGGCATGGTGGACAATGTAGACAATGTTTTGGTTTATCATTGGTCATGCCTCATGCACCAATCTTGGGCTTGAATAGTCAAGTTGAGTTTTAGATTTTTATTTTTCCTGGCATGTTATGGTACTTATTGCATCTTTAAAATAATTAAAATTATGGTGCTCAACATTATCTCTTTGGCATGCAATTAGAATCAATCCAACCTATTTTTTATCAATTCAAATACCAAATATTTTGACATTTCATGAGGGCATATAAGTTGAATTTGGGTCTTTGAAACCCTCCTATATCATACTTCGCAAAAAATAAAGTAGTTTGCAAAATTTTCAACTTCAACACCTTTTGTTGGGTCCTGCATAGAAAGTATTGGATCCATAATAACAAAAAATAGTTGTATCTCACAATTATTAGATTAATTTTTAGAATGGGATCTCATTTTATTTCTTTTAAGTCCCAAATATTGAACCTGTGACTGCAAGAAATCAAATTTGTTGAGATCAGCATAGAGCTTGTGCTCTCTCAGCAAGTGTATCAACTGCAATACTGCTTTCAAATGCTCTTCATGCTCTTATCTGGTTTTCGAGTATACCAAGTTTTCATACATGAGTAATAACACAAAATTGACCAAATATGGGCTAAGGACATTATTCATCAAACACATAAATGACGTTTCGTGTTTGTGATCCCAAATGGTACCACTACAAACTCGTAGAGCTCATATTTTGTCCTGAAAGTTGTATTTTGGATGTCTTTGTCCGTAATCTGAACTTGATGATAACCATATATGAAATCTATTTTTAAGAACATCGTATCCCTTCTCATCCGATCAAACAAGTCATCAATCTTGGGCAACGAGTACATGCTCTTCATTGTGGCTTTATTTAACTACCAATGATCAATGCACAACTGCAACATGTTGTCCTTTTTTTTTTCAAATAATGTTGGGGATCCTCAAGGTGACAAGTTGGGCCTAATATATCTCTTGTCCAACATTTCCTTCAATTGTAATTTTAGCTCCACTAGCTTCGACGTGCTCATGAAATATGGGGTTTTTGAGACTAGCACTGACCGAGGAAGCAACTTAATGGAGAAATTGATTTCTCTCTTGGGAGGTATTTGGTGAGCCCTAGTATTGCACCAAGAGTTTTGCAACTCCCAAGGGATTCTCAACTCTATTTATCAACCCGAGGTTCGTACAAACTTCAAGGTGATAGTGCTATGTGCATAGTAGATGGATTCTACTCATGCCACCCTCAACTAGGTCTTCTGATTAATAGTGTTTCAAGGTCATTCCTCCTACTAAATTGGAGTGAAACTAGCTAAGTAGATGCAATGTGTAAACTAATTCTAATTGAGAAAATGGAAATCCTATCAACTTCAACTTGCAAATTTTATTAAAACAAATCATGAATAGGTAAAAGTTAACCTACTTGCAGAAAGGAAATTACACTATCTTGCAATCATTTATCTAGCTATCAAACCTATTTGCAGGAAAGGAAATACTTTCTCTTTCATAACCTATCAAACCATAAGTCAATATTCTATCTACTATTTAACTAGCTCACACTTGCATATAAATCATTTTTCTATAAAACTGTGATAAAAGTATTAATGTTATTATGTTTTTGAAACAAAGGAAAAGGAGGGTTTGGAGTGGCCTAGGTGTCTCTACTGGTCATGAAACCAAAATTGGGAGTCAATAAAATCCTAACCTAGGCTCAAGTTGTAGTAAGGATCAAAACTGGATGTAGAATGAGGACCTACAAGTATGCTCCAGGAGGTTGCTACAAGAGCCCTATATTGCTACAAGAATCCTAGTAATTCTAGAGGAAATATGCCAAGAAGGTTCAAGAGGTGAAGAATATGGTTGGAAGGTGTGGGAAGGTGAATGGAAGTGAAGGAAAATGGGTGAAAGGTTACCAAAACTTCTAGCCAAGCTTAGAGCCCCTTGAGGGCTTGTTTTGCACTAGAAGATATGCTCTCAGTGATCATGGAAAAATGACCTCATAAAATAGAATTTTGATGATAGAATTTGGAGTTTGGAAGAGGAAGTGATGGAGTCCAAGGTGGAGGTGGTGAAGGTGCCTTTTCCTGTAGATTCAAACATCCATACAATCATCACATGCATACATTCATTTATCATTGACAAAAAAAAACATCTAGTAGTGGAAAAGATGAGTTGAATTTAAATCTCATCTATTTTATGCCAAAACTCTGATCTAATTAAAAAACCAACTCCTAAGCTACAGGAAGCATATGCATAACAAGATAACCACACAAAAAAGTTTCCAAGAAATCATAAAAAAAACGCTTTTGGGTTGTGGTTGGAAGTCCTTCTACTCATGCTCCGATGAGAGAGATGAGGTAGAGGCTGCAATCACAGAGTTTAATGGAGTATTCTTCTACTGAGATGCAATAAACTAAACTAAACTTTTAAACTAAGAGAAAGATACAAGTACACAAGATGTTCCTAATCCACTAGGTTAGGCCCAAACCCAAGATCCTCAACCCTCTGAAACTAACTCATTAATGAATAAAATAGCACCTTATTATTATCATTGAATCAAGGTCTAATACATTACGTAACAGTAAAAAAATAACAATTCCTGAGCTCAATAGCTACCTAGCTGAAATAAAAAATCCAATCCTAATGAGCTCTTCTACATGTTTATTTATACAAGAGAGTAGCTACCATTATCTCCATAGAAAATAGGAATATTGTCTCTTAAAACTCGAGAAGAGTGGATCTTGGCTCCTAATGACTTTCACTTTCTTGGTTGTCAATGACCTCAAGCTGATGAGAGAGATATTGATGTGATCTTAGGTTGATTGAGGGAATTAAAGAGGTGTACAACCCGCTATAATCTCTCCTTGTTGTCCACTTTGAGCCCCTACATAGAAATTTCCTCAAAATTTGCTCCATTTCCTGCAATTAAACCATATTAGGCTACATGATATGACAAACATCTTTCACCTTTCTCACTAAGCATAATATGACAACAAATTTAAATAAATATGAGAAAGAGATAGTTCTCAAGATGGAGCATGGAATTATGACCCTTTATAATGTACCTATTGATGAGCCTCATCATCAAACCCCTACTGAAATGGTTTCTGTTGAGATTCAACAAGATGGTGATCCTAGTGAAAATTAAGCATCTACACTAGGTGGGGCCCACAGGCTATTTTAGGTGTATGTGTATTTTTATAATGGTGAGAAAATTCTATTTATAGCAGGAGTCTATTTTTATAATGGCGAGAAAATTCTATTTATAGATGAAGTTCTATTTTTAAATGCATGTGGAAGTCTATTTATATGTCTAAATATAGAATGCATGTCGATTATTATTATCTCTTAATAATAATTGGACAATAAACATTAATCTATTCTCAATGAGCACTTGGAAATAGTTAACTGAAGTGGCAAATCAGTTAGCTAAGTGGATTTCGAGTTGAGTGGTTGGTTGGTGGGACATGCAAGTGGAATTAGTTGTAACTGAGTGATTCGAAGTTGTAACATAGTTGGATGTGTAGTTATGTGAGTTGTAAAGTAGTTTAACTCAGTTAAGTGAGTTAAACTCAACCGTGCTATTTGTAACTGAATATACACTAGTGAGAGATCAGTGAATTGACTATTTAATTAATTCACAAGTAGTGGTCTCACATGCAACTGAAGATTTACTATTGTTAACTACATGCATGTTAGATCCAGTGGACACCCAGTTGAGAGATAGGTGAAAGGGACAATTTGGCTATATGTTGTGACATTAGTGGGTGAAATCATGAAACCACACACACATTGGAGATTCCAATGAATATTTCGTAGTCAAGGCAAGGCATGATCTCATTCATTTAGTGATTGTGATCAGCAGGGATTGCGCAGTGGAGGCACGCTGTCAGGAGGCAGTAAATTGGCGCATGTATTTGCCAATTTTTGTATGATAGTGTGAGACGATTGTATATCGTACTGAGAGCTCTTGGATTAGAGTTTTGTATGAGATTGTTTCATGATCCATGATATATACATAGTATATGATAGTGGGGTTTTTATCTTTATGCTTTTCCGGTAAAAACATATGTGTTATGTGTGATTGATCTTTCTTCATGTGTTTACAATTGGCGATCGTGTTTTAAATTTCCGCAAAGATTTTTGTAGAAGCGATTCTGTATTTAATAGTGGCATAAAATTGTTAGATAAGGAGAATCCAAGCAATACATATTTTGTATTAAAATTTCTACATGGTATCGGAGCAAAGAAGATTTCAATTTTGAAGCAATAGTTGAGTTTTTTGGTGGAAACAATTCGAATTTGCTACAAGAATTTCTTGGTGCGACAGTTTAGTGAACATCGAAATGGATTTAAATGGCTTGCAGCTAGAGTATGCACTCGAGGGCAGCTCGAACTAAATTTCCTGGAAGGACAGGATGGAGGTGGTGCTTAAAGATAATGGCTTGAAGGAATTCATTGACAATGATGTTCCTAAGCCCACTTCGACGGATGCTGCATTACTTGACGCATGGAAAAAGAAAGTAGCGAAGACGAGAAGGATTCAATTGGAAGGTGTGCGAGACCATATTGTCTCAAGCATTAGTGGGAAAGCCACTCCATTTTCTATGCAGAAGGCTATGACGGATCTTTTCCAAAGCAGCAGCGACCATAGGAAATTAGCGCTGAAGGATAAACTCAGAAAGACCAAGATGGAGAAAGGAGACAATATTCCTAAGTATCTCACAAAGTTTTTCCAATGTCGGGATGAAATGGGGAGTGTGGGAATCACAGTTGCTGATGATGATTTGGTGAGTTTGGCTCTCTTGGGACTTCCTAAGAGTTGGCATAGTTATCAAGACTCTGTCAACGGACAGGAAAAATTTCCGGATTGGGAACGACTATGGTCGGATCTAGGGAAGGAGGAGTTCAGGCAGAACACTAGAGATGGCTCTTCATCAAAGAATGATGATGAAGAGGATTGTGATTTGGATGCCAAGGAAAGGGAAGGGGAAGAAATTCCACTCAAAATCCGAGTCTAAAGGCAAGAAGTTGGATTTTTCCAAGGTGAATTGTTTTCATTGTCACGAACATGGGCATCTCGCCACTAACTTCCCACAGAAAAAGAAAAATAAGAAGGCTGCTAGAGCTGCAGCTAGTGAGGCCCTTGCCTCACAAATTGAACTTGATTTCTCTTTGATCATTGTTGGGCAGTTTAATTGTTAGATTAAACCTCTCAATATTAATTATCAATCTAGGAGTCGTAAACGCGATTTATACTGCGTATTGGCTCAGCTTAATGGTCAGAGTATAAATATATTCCTTTGTAATGGTCAACAAGGTATTGAAAGGAAACACACATTTGTTGGCAAATAAACTAATTCTTATCAAGAAAACTCCATAATGCAATTAAACTGTAAGGAAATACAAAGAAATCCTCAATCACATAAAATTCTCGCACTCAAATTCTTCTTTTTAAATATCCTATAATATCTTGAAAACCTTAACTTATCTACTCCTTTCACTAGCTTGAAACTAACACTTGAAACTAAAACACACACATTATCCTAATAATAAATTCAAACCTTAAACTAACTAGAACTAATCTTGATAACAAATTCAAGATTCCAAATTAACAAAAGACAATTCTAACTATTTCTAAAATAAAACAACTCAGCTTCATGTAAAACATCACTTAAAAGATCCTATTAAAAATCATATTGGAAATAACCTATGAGAAACCCTCTATCTAAATGAAAGGAACTATTCAAAAACAAACCTACTTCAAAATCAAATCATGTAACTCAATAACTAAAACTAAATCACGCTGCATTTAGACTTGATATCTCTACCTAATCAAATCCACACTCAAACTTGCTCTTATAAGGAAATTATTATACTATGAAAAAAATAAAGAATATAATTATCAAGCGAAGTCCCGGGATGCATAAACAAATCAAATCAAACGAAACTAAGTAATGAAAACCTTGATTTAATATTTTAAATGGGTAATGTTAACATATTCAAATTCAAAGTATTAAAATATGTTCTCATTACATAGTCAAATTCAAAGCACTGAAATATGTTCTAATTACGATCAGTGAGAAATCATTGTATTCATATCCTCCGATTACATTCTATTTAACAAGAGGAATAGAGCATAACGTTATATTACAGTTCTCAAACATCGGTTATGTAATGACTAGTAATTCTTTAGTCAATTAATTTTCACAATATGAAGATGACTGAAATTCTTTGAAATTGAACCACACATTCACACAGAAACATGAAATGTTAAAATCGTACACATCTAATTAGCCTACGTTATTGATCAAGCTTAGCTCCAGAGGTGGTGGGCCCTCCCATGCCTGGAGTAAGTTGGCTTACTGCAATCGAGGAAAGGTTTAAAACATCAAATACTAGAATGTGTAGTTAACCATGGCACAAATGCTTCTTCTCACAACAGCAACTTGAAGGCAATCATCTATTCTTAGGACAACATCTGGAAAATCGATTTATACAAGTCTGGCATAACAATTATAGTTTTACACACAGCAATTTCCTGTCTCCATTACATGACTCTGAAAATTTGATTCTGGTTCTACATCTCAGAATTCAACTTCACATTGAGAAATTCTGCCCCTCTACATCTGAGAAATTCCTCTGTCTAATTGACAGACTCGCACCCTCTCTACATATGAGAAATTCCTCTGTCTAATTGATGGACTCGCACCCTCTCTACATCTGGGAAAATCGAATTTATAGTTGAGAACTTCTGGCCTCTAATCGACGGACTCACTTCTCCCTGTCTAAATGACAGATTAAATTTCTTCCTTTGAGAAATCCCCCTTAATTAGTGCGCAACCCTCTGCTTTATAGCAGAAGCGCTGCTCCTAATTAAATGGTTCAATTGTTGCGTAGAATACAAATTTAGGAGATTTGGATAATGCGAATCAAAACAATGAGATTTTATTTCAAATTTAGTTTTGAGCTGGTGCGATCCAGATTCTAGAAGAATTTGGTCCTCACGCACTGCTGGCAAAGACAATGCACATCTAGCTAGGGCATCGAAAATGTTGGCATTGGCGCCTTAACCCACAACACGATGAGATGTTGTCCTGAAGTTGTGCAAGCATGCAAGCTTCCCTCCAGAAATCAGCCCTCAAACGTTCTTGCTCAAATGGCTTTCCCATAAAGCAACTATTCTTTATCTGTTTGATTGTAACGTATGTTCCCCTCCATTTGCCATGATATACTGTCCCAAAGGTGCCGGAAACAAGTTCTCTCAATTCTTCAAGGTCAACATTTTTTATTGTCTGCAGTCGCTCTAAAAGATCATCACTAATCACTGTTGCAAGCTAACCATCATCCAATTCTTTAGTATTAGGTCCCTCAGAGTTCAAATCAATATTGGAAACAGCTTCCTCCTCTGCCCTTTTTAGCAGTATTTCTGGTATACTGTTTCCCTAAACCTTTCCATCCTCAGTAGCCTGGTTCCATTCATGCATTGCGAGCGTTGTAGTAGGACAAAGAGGTGGCTGAAGCGATGCAACAGTGACTTCATCAGCAAAAATCTCTCGCTCAGGATGTGAATCACGTTCACTTCTTGGTGGCCTACGATTCGCCCTGGTAGGCATGTTCACACCTAGTCGAATGCCCAGCATGCCAATTCCTGGAAGAACCAAGTCCGATTGATCCACATGAGAATCAAGCATGGGGACACGACTGTTCTCACGTTGAGATTTTCTTGGGACTAAACCCACGCATCTTGTAAGATTGCGCCCTGACATTTCATAAGTTTTATCAACAAAATAAGGCATATTTGTAGAATGTCCTGGTGAAAAGTTGGCAGGAAATTGAGGAGCTCGGAGGTGAACACCAAGTAAAATACTATAGTCCATAATTCTCTCAAATTCCAAAAATTTTCAGTCACGTTCCATTTGTGTTATAAGTGCTTGACGACGAGACAACTCAAGGTAAAAGACAAAGTCCAAATCTAGATACTTTAGAGTTGTAGTTTCTTCAATTTCAACTTTGTCTGTTGAGCAACCAATGAGACTGCAAGTGTAATAGGGGACAAAGGAGATAAGCTTAACCCCGGTTTTTCTAAGGATAGAGAATCTGCCACCAAGAAGGCACTTATTAATGAAAGTATTACACACAAGTACCTTCCAAACTAATTAACAAAAGGAATTTACAAATAAATAGTTATTATCCCTAATGCCTCTAATTAACAACATAATGGATAAATAATGATTAAAACACTAGGTACGATCACAAAATTATCTCATAAAAAATCGTATAAACATGGTAAAAAATGCAACTCAACAATCGCATGCTTGGTTTAAAGCGCAATGATATCGGTGTGGTATCTTGATAGTGGTGCTTCATTACACATGATGGGAGATAAGGATATTTTCAATGACTTGGAGGAGAAAGATCTCCAAATGCATATAGATATGGGTGATGATGGAAGATACTATGCGACCAACATTGGTACCATTACCTTTGAGAGGGATTCAGGTAAACCATTTCAATTGAAATATGTTATGCATGTTCTAGGTCTGAAGAAAAACTTGGTCTCAGTCATGATGTTGGAGGACAGAGGCTATGAAGTTGTTTTCAGCGATGGAAAATATTTCCTGCAACATAAAACAACAGGTCAAGCCAACAAGATAGGGATTCGAGTTAAGAATATCTACAAGCTGGAGGTAGATGGCTGCGCTGCCATGATGGGCAAGGCAGAAAAAGTGGTGAGCCGGGATGAGGGCGAATTATGGCATAGGCGATTAAGCCATCTTCATCATGGAGCCTTGAAAGTCATGCAGCAAATATTTACTGGACTTCCAATGGGAACACTTGCTCAGTTAGATCAGTGCAAGGATTGCACCATGGGAAATTATGTAAAGTCCACCTTTCATGAAAAGGAGAACCGTGCTTCGATTATCCTGGAGAGAGTTCACACAGACATGTGTAGACCATTCTCAGTTGCTTCAACAGAAAAAGGTAGGTATTATGTTATTTTTATTGATTAATTTTCTCATAAATGCCGGATCTTCTTCATGCAGAAGAAGGATCAAACATTCTCAAATTTCTGTGAGTTTAATGCATTTGTTGAGAAAGAGTCGGGGAAGCAAGTGAAGGCTCTGCAGAGCGATAATGGTGGAGAATACATCTCTAACGAATTCAAATACTTTTGTAGAAAAGAAGGAATTTGAAGAGACTTATAGCGCCTCATAACCCACAACAAAATGGGGTCGTAGAGAGGAAGAACAAAAGGATTGTGGGTGCTACATGAGCGATGCTGCATGATCAAGGCCTACCAATGCATTTGTGAGTAGAAGCATGAAACACTCTGGTTTATGTGAAAAACCGTTTTCCTCATAGATTACTTGACATGAGTACACCTAAAGAATCTTTTACTGGTAAGAAACTGGATGTTTCTCACTTTAAGATTTTTGGCTCATCTGTTTATGTGCATGTGACCAAGAATGCTAGGAAAAAGCTAGAGCCGACTGCTAAAGTTGGGATATTTGTGGGCTACACAAAAACACCCCATAATTATTGTGTGTATTTTCCAAATAGTCGAATGACTATGGTGCGACAGGATATAAAATTCAATGAGGAGAAAGCCATGAAGTTGTCGCTTGAGAGGGAGCTAGACTTACATGCAGAGGAGGAACTCTTGGTTCCCAAAGATGAGTCTCTAGATCTGGATCAACCACAAGAGGAGGTTCATGGAGTGGAGGAGTCCACTCACGCAAAGCCAAACATCAGAACTGGCAGAAGGCGTACCATAGAAGCTGAGAGGCTGAAGCTTGATGCGGCACAGAATGTAGGAGTCCCTATTTCACAGTGAAGATAGAGAGTCTCCTGACTGATTCACTGGATACATGGCTCTCATGAGAAAATGTATTGTGACTGAGCCATCTTCCTTTCAGGAAGCAGTGCAGGAGCTCACATGGGTAGATGCAATGGTGGAGGAGTATGACTCCATCGTCAGAAACATTGCTTGGGAAATTGTTCCAAGGCCAGTTGATAAATCAGTGGTAGGTTCAAGATGGATCTACAAGGTAAAGCAAGCTGACGATGGGAGTCTTCAAAAATACAAGGCCATATTTGTGGCCCGGGCCTTCTCACAGATCAAGGGGATAGATTATGAATGAACCTTTTCACCTATCGCACGGTATTATTCCATAAGGACCATCCTTGCTCTCTCAACGCAGTGGGTTGGCACATTCATCAGATGGATGTGAAGATTGCGTTCCTTAATGGGATCATTAAGGAATAAGTGTACATTAAGCAGCCTGAAGGATTTGCGATCTTTGGCAATGAGTCGCATGTGTGCAGACTCAAAAGAGAGTTGTATGGGCTGAATCAAACACCCCATTCTTGGTACACTCAGATCGACAACTATTTCACCAGACTTGGCTTCACCAAGAGTGAGGTGGATGCAAACCTATACCAAATTATGGTGGAGAGTAAGATTTTAATCATTGTTCTTTATTTTGATGATTTAATACTGACTGGTGATGAGCAGCAGATACACTCATGCAAGGAGGACCTTGCAAAGGAGTTCAAGATGAAGGATATGGGCCTCCTTCATTATTTCCTTGGATTGGAAATATGGCAGCGAGAAGGTGAACTTTTTATGTCTCAAGGCAAGTATGCAAGGGAGATACTGGGTAAGTTTCACATGGAGGGCTGCAAACCCATGGATACTCCTCTTCCAGGAAACTGGAGGAAAGAGGACGCTACATATGGAGAGGTAGTGGATGCTACTTTCTATCAACAGTTAGTGGGTTCGCTAATGTATTTAGTAAATACATGACCAGACATATGCTATGTGGTGAACCAGCTTAGTCAAGCGATGGTTAAGCCTACCAAGCTCTTTTGGAAGGCAGGCAAGCATGTCCTGAGATACCTCAGGGGCACATCTGAGTATGGCTTTTGGTACAGACAGACATATGAGGTGAAGTTGCATGGCTTCACGGATGTAGATTGGGCAGGCAGCCTAATGGACAGAAAGAGCACATCAGGAGGTGTCTTCAGTATTGGATCTACAAATATTTCTTGGTACAACAGGAAACAAAGATCCATGGCACTCAGTTCAGTGGAAGCGGAATACATGGCAACAAGTCAAGCTACATGTGAAGCTATCTAGATGAGAAAGATCCTAGTTGGTTTGTTTGGTTCTCATTTAGATCCTATAGTGATTCATTGTGGTAATAAAAGTTGCATTAAACTCTTGATGAATCATGTGTTTCATGATAGATCTAAGCATATAGATATCCGGTATCATCATATCAGAGATTGTGTGCAGCGGAATATCATGTTGCTTTAGTACATTCCTATGGAAGATTAGGATGCAGATATTTTGACGAAGGCACTCACTAGAAGAAAATTTGAATACCATAGAGATAGGATCAGGGTGAAGGATAATCCCTTTCTTGTTGAGAGGTAGTGTTGAGATTCAACAAGATGATGATCCTAGTGAAAATTAAGCACCTACACTAGGTGGGGCCCACAGGCTATTTTTAGGTGTATGTCTATTTTTATAATGGTGAGAAAATTCTATTTATAGCGGGAGCCTATTTTTAGAATGGTGAGAAAATTATATTTATATATGAGGTTCTATTTTTAGATGCATGTGCGAAGTCTATTTATAGATCGCATGTCTAAATATAGAGTGCATGTCAAATATTATTATCTCTTAATAATAATTGGACAATAAACATTAATCTATTCTCAATGAGCACTTGGAAATAGTTAACTAAAGTGGAAAATCAGTTAGCTAAGTGGATTTCGAGTTGAGTGGTAGGTTGGTGGGAAATGCAAGTGGACTTAGTTGTAACTGAGTGATTCAAAGTTGTAACAGAGTTGGATGTGTAGTTATGTGAGTTATAAAGTAGTGTAACTCAGTTAAGTGAGTTAAACTCAATTATGCTAGTTGTAACTGAACATACACTAGTGAGAGATCAATGAATTAATTATTTAATTAATTCACAAGCAGTGGTCTCATATGAAACTGAATATTTACTACTGTTTACTACATGCATGTCAAATCCAGTGGAGACCCAGTTGAGAGATAGGTGAAAGGGAAAGTTTGACTATCTGTTGTGACATTAGTGGGTGCACTCATGCAACCACACACACATTGGAGATGCCAATGAGGATTGAACAGTCAAGGCAAGGCAGAATCTCATTCATTCAGGGATTGTGATCAACAAGGATTGCACAGTGGAGGCAGGTTGTCAAGAGGCAGTAAATTGGCGCATGTATTTTCCAATTTTTGTATGATAGTGTGAGACAATTGTATATCGTACTGAGAGAACTTGGATTATAGTTTTGTATGAGATTGTTCATGATCCATGATATATACATAATATATGATAGTGGGAATTTTAGCTTTATGCTTTCCTAGTAAAAACATATGTGTTATGTGTGATTGATCTTTCTTCACGTGTTTTCAATTGGCGATCTTGTTTTAAATTTCCGCAAAGATTATTGTAGAAGTGATTTTTTATTTAACAGTGGCATAAAATTGTTAGATCAGGAGAATCCAGGCAATACATAATTTGTATTAAAATTTCTACATTTTCTCATCCTATGAGAAACTCATTCATCCATGTTCATCTCTCTCATGGCCCTAGTGTCCTCCCTCACATCCCAAGGAACCTCAGATGGTTTTCCTTCTGGTGGGTATAATCTTGCATTATTTTTTGCTTTAATCCACTCCTTTTTCTCTTATGATTGGTCTCTTCCTTCATGCAATCCCAATAGGAAAGGTGGATTGTGTTTTAACCCTATCCATTGGATTTTCATTCTTTGCATAACTCTTTTATATAAGTGTGTCATCTCCAAGGCATTATTCATCCTTTCAGGAGAGTGGTATTCTCTATGTTACAAGCTTAGTGGTAAAGCATGCCATCTCCTCTAGAAATCTTGTAAACTGTCCTCTCCCAAAAACCTAGAAGTATTTTCAAAATGAAGAATTTATTGGTCCTAGGTTTAAATGTAATTTATTGCTAAAACAACATCATTGTAGATCGGGTTATGATTGCTAATGACAACCTTGGGGCTCATTAGCTCAGCTCTGATGTATAAGGGTTCCTTCTCTTCTTTTTCCATTACCCTTTTTACCTCCTCGACCCTTATCTATTCATGTGTTAACCAAGATGCTAAAGCCATCAACTACATGTCCCCTAGTCTTGAATTTGGATCCCAATGGTTCATACCTGTCAATATGAAATTATGCATGTAAAATTCAACCATTTTTGCTCTAACCACAATACTGGTTTATTTGCAAAAATCAAGAAACTGTAAATAATTTTGAAAAGGCAGAGAAACATGTTGAGCTAGAGTTCTAATTTGAAATTGTAACCATTGATCTTTGGGGAAGAGAGCATAAAATTTGGAATGCTTCCTGCATTGCAGTTCCCCCATACAGAGACTTTACAGGGTGGAAAGTTGGGTTTCTTTCTCTTGCAACTTCTCTGTCAAACTCAAATTATTTTCTTGTAGTTGTTCTTTCACCATAGACTCCATGAGTCTCAAATCAGCTAATTCCTTCCCCATATCCTTGAAATTTTCCTCCATTAATGCCACATATTCCAAATTCTTTGATATAGAAAATTTACATATGTATGTGGGTCCTTCCCCTTTCTATCTCTAGCCCATAAAGAAGTCGGATTATGAATTTTTCAGGGATGATTCTCTCGTCTTAAATAAATTTATAATAGGACTGCAAGCTAGGTTGTACACTAGGCTCTTGTAGCTCTAAGGAGTCCCTTTATGATGTTTTTGGGGAGTGTGTTGCCTCATGTAGCTCACCTTCCTTCCCCGTTTCCTATTGTGGCACACCTTTCCCCTCTTGTGGCACCTTCTGCCCTTCTAATTTCACATTCTTCCCCTCTAATTCCACACTCTTGCCCTCTTGTAGCATGCTTTGTCACTCTTTTAGCACACTCTTTTCTTCTTGTTGGACGATTTTTTGTGTCTTGGGTTTCTTTAAATAGGTTGATATAATGGTAGGCCTCCTCAGATATGCTATAGGAGTCTTAGTTTTGGGCTTTGGAAAGGTGACCTATTCAATTTTGCCTTCAGTTGGGCCTACCTCATCCTTTTCTCTTAGGGACTCCTCAATTATGATGGGGGCATTTGTGGGAGTTTGTGGACTCCCTTGTTGATCCTAGACCTCTTCTTGGTCCTTAAATATATAGGAGTTTTCCTTGCTCTCTTCATTTTGTGACTAGAGTGCTTAAGGTAGCCAAAGTTGCAGCTACCTCATTTTCAATGTTTCCTTGAGACAAACTTGTTTGATGTGGGGATATCTCTATTTAATTGGGCTCAATAGTCCTATTAGGACTCAATGTCTCCTTTTCTTATTCTTATCTTTCTTCCTTTTCATATTCTCCTCCTTCTACCTTTGCCTCTACTTATTCTTCCTTTGTTTCTATCTCTGCTTCTTTTGTTGCATTTCCTTCTTCTTCCTCCTCTGTTCTTTTATTTTCTTCCTCTTCTTTATTTACCTCTCTACCACCAATGTTAGAGGAAGGTGTCTCTCTAGGAGTAATTTTTTGGGTCCCAATGAAGGGTTCTCTATCCATGTCTACGAAATTGGACCACAATACATGGATTCTCAAATTGTTCAAGGCATCCACCACTATCAATTTGATAAGGCCATGGTGGGGTAGGTGTTGGTGTTTTACCTCTCTTACTTTTTGACTCATTTCCTTGATGTATTGCAAGAGGAAGTATGGCACACTAAGTCTCTAAGAAAGAGTCAATTCTACCTTAAATATGAGTTCATGAAGACACCAAGTGGTAGGCATATACCACACTCTTTCTTCCCTCACAAGAGATGTATTTAAAAACATGATAAGCCACCTCATCCCATGGATACTGTAGGATTTCTCTCCAAACTCTGTTTTTGTCCTCAATTGTATTTTCATTGGTAATGAAAATTTTCTTTTTTGAAGTGACACTGTGGATTTGTACTCTCTGCTCCATTTTATCCCTAAAGGTATGTTGGTTACTCTGCTAATTATCGCAGGGCTTAGAGATATAGCCAATCCCCTCACAATAGTGGTGGCACTATACTTTTTTTGTGAATTCAATGGAAAGGTCATCATCATACCCCTTCTGTAGCTCGAAAAATCCCATCCATTGGTGTCTTCTAAAAACATTTACCACGTGAGTGTGTAGGTGGATTCTCTTGGTATCTAAGGGTTTTCTTTTGTTAAAACCTCCTCCCATATTCTCTTTATGTCCTTAATTAATTGAGGGAGATTTGTTTTCTTTATAGCTTCAGTGTCTATTTTAATGGTATATGTGGGTCAAAAATTCCTTATCACTCCAATTACGTATGCTTCAACCACTATCCTCTTCAGACAAACCTTGTAATTTCACAATTATATTACCATTATCTGTAAATTTTAAGAGAAATTTCATGCAATTTTGATGGATGTATGAGGGATATGGTGAAACTTAATTCTTTGATGAGTGATTTGAGATGGAGATGGAAAATTGGGAATAAATTAGAACCTTTGTTGCTTGTTTCCACCCTCTCAGCTTTCTTGTAGAAGTGTCTCGGCTTTCCTGTATCAATTACAGTGCTTCATGTAGCACCTTCATTTAGCAATAGCAGGTCGAGATTCAAAGTTCCTCGGTGGCACACCAAGATCATCCTATCTCTAATTGTTCTTGAAATGAGTGAATATGCAAAGGAAACCAAGCCCAAGTACATAATATGCTTTTGAGTAGGGGCTTAGAACAATGTGATGACCTGTCATTCACACGAGGTTTCCTCTTTTGGACCATTGTCCCCACTCTGAGGAATTATTTATCATTTCGTTGTAATCACCACCCACTATTGGTGATCCCAATTCAGTTGATGTGAAACATCCACGTTGCATGAGTGCTTACCATCACTTTTAGTCGAGTAGTTGAGGGTTTCCAAGTTAAATTCCCACCTCCAGCTTATTAAAACATCTCCTCTGGACATTCATCCATTTTAGTCATTTACACATAGGGATAGAGTGAGAGACTGTTATGAAACCAACTCAAAAAATAGAAGAAAATAGAGATCAACGCCTTAGAAATAAGCCACTTCGAGGGGGAAACCTCATTTACATTACATAAAATGAAAAATTATTGGATGATAAAAATGAAAAAACCTCCTTCTATATATAGGAGTCCATGGGTTTAGAATATAATCCTAGCTGACCTAAAAATAATAATGTAAGGGCACAATAATAACAATATGAGGGTTACAGGGGTACAACAATAACAATAAGGGTGTTACACTAACACAATAAGGGAATACACTAGACTTCTACACCTGAGCCTGAATCATGGTTGATTTGTTGTAGGTACTTGCACGTTGGAGTTGGACCATTGTATTGACACCAAGGGAGTTTGACTTGCTCGTTTATTTCCATGTGTATTTCTTCATTTTCTCCGTGATGCTTGACCGCGGTGTTTGTTGTGTGTGTGCGAGTACTTTGTTGATGTCCAAGTTGTTGTTGTTGGTGGAGATTATTCCTGGGATGGTATGACTTCCCTAAAGTTGTTTCACAAGGTCCCACTGCCTCCTTTGATGAAAAATAAAAAAATATAGTGCTCTCTGTGGTCATTGCACAGGTTTGCTACAGGAGGAGGTTCTCTTCCTATAGCATCCCATTTATTTTACCTTTGGGTCTTCAATCTACATAGGGTGATGAGGGAAAGTGTGATAATACTTGAGGATAGTACTATGACCATGAGGGAGAGAAGCAGATTTGTAAAAATGAATATGAAGACCTCTGTGGTTTTTGTAAAAAAAAATAACAAGTAGGACAGAGTGGAGAGTTTGAGTGAATTTCTTTGTGAAGTGATATGGATGAGTGATGGATGGATGGTGGAAAAGTATGAGGGAGCCTTATTCATAATTATCCAAGTCATAAGGCTCCTATTGAGCTATCCTTTCCCTTAGATCTCTCTCCTATATATTTTCTAAACCCTCCTGTAGCACTAGAGGACCTTCCTGTAGCATTACAAGATCCTCTGGTAGAAACACGGAGAGCAGGTGACACTTAAGTTTTGAGCTAATGGGATGGTGGACAGAGATGAAGATATGAGTCGAGATGATGGAGATGGAATGAATGGATGGACTGAAGGAAAATTTGAAAATTTCTTTTACCTGTATCCATAATATTCCACTGTGCATAATCCTGCTGATCAGGTGCTCAAAATTATGCTCAAAAATGAAATTTGTTGGAATTGTGTGGAACCTGAATGACCACATAGATATCATCTTTCTCAATCTGATGCAACTTATTTTACAGAAACCGACATCGTATTCTCCTGGAAACATGTTTTGTTCGATTTCTCAAACAGGCAATTTAAAAAATTAAAAATGACAACTGACTGTGTATTTTGGGCCATTGGCAAGCTGCCACTTGGCCTCTTCTGGTTGGTCTAAATTTAATTTTTTTTAGGCCAATCTTGCCTCGCCACTTCTGGTTTGGTTGAATTTCATTGGGTGGTTGATGGCCAACCACATGTTGCCACGTGGACCAACTGGAGGTTGCCACGTGGCAGCACGGGGCCACCAAAATTGGTTGAAGTCTGAAATTCACTCCACTGGATTCGACATCGTGACCTATTACCAAACAACGCACACTCTAACCACTGAGCCACAGTCATTCGTTGTTTTTTTGGGGTAATTTGAGCTAATCTATTAATTTTGAGAACATAATATTACATATGCTACAGGCAGGGTTGGTAAGCTGTGCTTAAGCAATCCCTGCCTTTGTAACGTTGTTTCTGGGCTGCCTCGGGGGAGGGGGCCAACCCAGAAAAAACTTGAGAACGAGCTTTACATTTTGCGTTGTGGCGCTGATGCATCTAAAAACTGGAGAGTAGAAAATAACAGAAAAGCCTTGTGGGAACATATGACAAAAAAAAAAGTAACACTATGCAGCTACGCAGACGTTATTCAACATCATCATCACTGCTGTTGGGGTTCTCCTCTTCAATGGGATAGGCAGGAGCCTACGCAACAAAAAATTCCATGGAAACTTCCACTTTGGCAACAGTTCGCTTGGGGTAACTTGCAGGAGTGCAGAGGATGGGGGAGTTTGGTCTACTCTGTCAGGAACCTTCGTCCAAACATCGTCGGAATCCATGATCCAGATTTCTGTATCCTCAACTTCCTGTGTAGGAATGATCGGGGGAGCTAGTGTGCGATGCAGAGAGGGAACTCTGGGAGAGGAGGTGGACCTCCTCGCGCCTTGACTTCCTCTTTGCGTTGATTTCCTGGAGGGTTTTTCTTGCTGCTCGGGATTATATTGATGGCTTGCTAGGGTGCTGGATAAGCATCCATCAATCAATTCAAGGTGGTTATCCTCACCGCGATGGTAATGACCAGGGGGGGCCCCTCTCTGACCACCATGAATAGTGCATTGGTGTAGTCTAGGGGCCATTGCGCACCTGGGAGGGGAGGCAGGAGTGACAATGGGGCTAAAGAGGCTGCAAATACTGGGGTGCAGGTTTGCAGGATGAAAAGCAGTAAGGAGAGGGAGTCTACACAGCTCCACTCTAGGACTGAGACTGCGTAGCTGATTGGAATCAGTGAGAATCTAGATTAGAAGGAGGAGAGTGAAATGCAAAGGTGACCAGATAAGTGAGAAAAGGGGTAGAAGGCTAGTGGTTATATAGGTGTGAGGATGAGATCTGTAAGGTTGGAAATGAATGATCTTCACACGGAACTGCGTGTGGAGCTCAAGCAGCTGAGCATGTGCAGGGGAGTAGGAGTGACTTCGATGTTGATTATTCATCATGGAAATTAATGGTGGTATGGGCGAGGTGATGGTTAGGGTCAGGTGACGCAACGCCTGTCCGCTCTGCATTATCTCTGGTTCTGCGAGGAACGTGTAAGGATTTAACGGTAAATGGATCCGCCACAGGTGAGCTATTGTGTTGGGGATTTCCACAGTCCATATGGGTTGAGATTTGATATTCACTCGTGTCAGGCATGTCACCCGCATCCAGGGCATGGTCATTCGTTGTTAAACAATACAACGAAAACTTTATTTAAATTATATATGGTGGAAGCTTTGGGGTAGGGGCCAGGTCTTAGCCCCCCCCCCCCCATATTACATTGCATATGACTCATAGCATGAGACCAGGGGCATGGACTATTAACTGTCACCCTAACTTCCACAAAAACATCTCATATGACATCACCGAACACTGACCGCTGATGGTTAGGAAATATGTGAATTTTTTTTTTTTTTATTAAAAACATTTTTAGTCGACCATATTATTATGGTTTAAAAATGTATATTTTAGGCATTATTGGGCATTTTAATGATCCAAAAATTTCGCCTGAAATTGCATGAAAATGTCAGTCAGTTAGCAGAATTCAGGGCGAAATTGTAGGACAAATCTAGATTTGGGGGAATTTGTGGTGTGGTTAGCAGCAAAAATAGGGAGGCTCATAACTTCTTCATTTTTTTACCAATTTCAGATCAGAAAGAGGATAGAAAGGAATTTTTTGGTGTTCTGACATTGATGGAACATGTTTTGAAGCCATTTGAGCACTGTAAATGTATGTAATTACCATTTTGAGCATAATGAAAGAGGTTCAGGCCATTGGAAGTTGGACCAAGGAGACGTAGCCCAAGAGGGGTGAACTCCTTCATCATTTAATGTGTTGTGGTTATTTTTATGGTGTATTTATCCATGGTTTCTGCATATTTCAGAGTTTATTTTCATGCTTTATTTGTTTAAAAATTAACATAAAAACTCTCAAAAAATAAATTTTTAACACTTGCAATTTACAAACCCTCAATCACATTTACATTAAGATCTCATACAAATCAAGTTTGGTATTATAAATTTGGCTTATTTTATATTGTGATGATTTATTTTTTTTCAAGTGTATGTGATGCTTACAAGGTTGAAGCTCAAGAGAGGAGAAGGAAAGCTTGTGGTTGCAAGTCCTAAATTTTGATCAAGGACAAGGAGAGAAAGTTTGCCACAATCTCCACCAAAAATTATTCCTCAAATCACAGTTGAAGCTTCAACAAGTATGCCACATGAAGGAGATCCTGACAATATGTCAGAGGATGAAAATTCCTTTAGGAAAGCATTCTTTGATATGAAAAGAATGGTGAAAGTTATCTATGAGGAGAGAAGGACAAGGATGCAAGGTGAGAGCTCCAATATTCCAAAGGGAGATAAGTCTTCAAAAGTAGAAGAAGGAGATGGATACAAGCCTCCAAAAGGTAATGGGAATGGTGACAAACCACCTTTGACACCTGATTAGGTGCTCAATGTTTAAGCTCAAAAATGAAAGTGATCAAAATCGATTGGAAACTGAATGAAAATGAATAGCTCGTCTCCAGGAATCCGACGCAATTCGTTTCGTCAAAAACAGAGTCTCGATGAGGAAGATAGAGCCTGTTGTTTGTTTTCCTAAACAAGTAAAAAAATTGCAGAACAGGACAGAATGGTGACATGGCAGCCTAGTCAGCAAAAAAAGGGATATTCTAGGAAATTTCTGTCATGTTTTCCCAATGACATTGTGACAAGTATCACTATAGGATTTGCCAAATATTTTTCCAAAAGGTGAAATTTTTTTATGTCTCCTAAGGTCGAATTTGAATTTTTTTTGTATGGTTGGGACAATCCAACCAAAGGCTGACACGTGGTGCAGCCAGGAGCCGCCACGTGCCCCCTCTGGTGGACCAAGGTTAAGGCTGAATTACATTACACTATGGCCAAATTAACTATTTATGGTGGGAAACCATACATTATAGGTCGAATATCAATATTGGGTTATACATTTCCAAATTTCGATTTGTATTTATATTCAAAGGAGGAAATATATTATATGGCGACACATTTTAATATATGTCAAAGTTCAAATATATCTGAAGTCCTAAGGTTATATAAATCCAAAGGTTATATACATTATATAGAGTGGAGCAAAATATATATTGCGAAAGGGCAGAGGTCGGGGCTCGACCCCAGGACCTCCCCCACACTACGCTCCGCTCTGACCACCATACCATGACATTACAACTTAAATATATATGTCACATGATTATATTTCAATTCAATTGTATTGTCCATTGGGGGAATGGACGGGGCCAACCCCCTCCCAATAAGACCTTTCCACTAGACCAAATGTGGAGCGCTTATGGTTAAGCACAGAGATTAATGTTAAAGAGCTGGTTTAATACCCCTAATCCTTTGTTTAGCATTAATCAATATGTTTAATGCGGGTTTATGTTAAACCATGCTTATAGCACCAATCCACAGTTAAACCCTCTTAGAATTTAATTAAACTCCGAGTTTAGTATGGCAGAAAATTTGGTGGTCCTCCAAATTCGGCACCAACTCCAAATTTGGCGGCCTTAATTGGAATCATCTCCGGATTTAGTGGAGAATTCCTAGGCCAAACTATTTTGGCCATAACTTTTGCAAATTTCGACCAAATTGGGGGCAAGAAGAGGAATTTTTTATTTTTTTGGACATTCTAAACATATTGAAGCAGGTTTCAGGAGCAGTAGGTGAATGTAAACAATACTTTTTTCACATTTGAGCTACTACAGAGGCCCAAGCCATGGAAGCTGGACCAAGGAATTGTAGCCTAGGAGGGGTGAACGCCTCCATCAAAACATTGTATTAATGGATCATTGTGATGGTTTGCTTGACATGTTATTGTTGTTGTTCAACATTTGTTTTTAATGATTTTATGCTCATGAATTTAACATAAAATTCAGTACATTTACCTATTTTAACACTCACAAATACCAAGGAAACCTATGCACATGAAGCAAGGGATCATCAAATCAATTTTAAATTTTGAAGATGAAATTAGCACAAAAAAACTAACATTCAGATTCATATCAAGGTTGTATCAGAGCCTAGTTGAAAAGTTATTTTCTTGATAGTTGCTTGAGTTTTGTGCAAGTAGGGTTTTAATGGTTGCAAATTTTTTATGCTTACAAGGTTAAAGTTGCATAGAGGAGAAGGGAAACTATTGGTTGTAAGTCCTGAGATTAGGACTAGAAGAAGGAGAGCCACAAGGGAATCATCTCCACCCAAATTTTCGCTCATAGCTGCACTTGAATCACCGCAAGTTTTATCTCTAGAAGTTGAGATTGAGGAGGTACAAATTTCACCAGAAACTTAGATTCAAGAGGTACAATTTGCACCAGAAGCTAAGCTTGAATCCATAGCCATCATGTCAGAGTTTTGGAGAGATTGAAGGTCTTTCAAAAAAGGAAGCTTACAAAAAGGATTTATATGAACTTACTGAAAGGGTTAGGATCCTTTTTGAAGAGAGGGAAACCAGGATGGTTGGAGAGAATTCTAAGTCTCCACATGGAGAGGGAACCTCAGAAGGCAAGAAGGATGAAGAGAAGGATTCAAAGGGAAGTGGAGGAAAGCCTCCTCCATCTCCACCATATTCATCGTCATCTTCATCATCACCATCAGAATCATCTTCCACTTCCACCATAAAAACTACCCATGCTCATTCAAAACCCACAAAAGGAAAAAAATCCCTTTCTCAAACTTGATGTCAAATTTATTTTTATATTGTGATATGTATGCAGTCTGAATTACAATTTATCATTCATGCACTTTTGTACAATGATTCAACTATAATTCCTTACTATATACATAAATAAATTGATATATGTGTTATATTACACATAATTGTTTTGATTACTTATTTAGTCAAGAAAATAATTTTACATCATTTTTATCTCTTTCAGCAATTGAATTATCTTTATTACCTTTTGTTGTAAGATATCTCTCTAGATCGCATCAATGGTAAAACTGCCCGGGTTATAGATTAAGTTAAATAAATATATTAAGTAGATGCATGTGTTTTTTTATTTAGATACATTATTTCCATTAGTTTAAAGTCATTCATCATTTCACATTGTATCAAAACCCACCATTACCATATCAATCTCTTTGCTGGGAAAATGGTCCCATTATCCCCAGTCAGAGCCACTACGCCGAATGGAAAAGGAGTTGCTTTAAGGTCCAGACTAGGTGGTTATCCCCCATGTCATTGTAATGGAATTCTGGGGCTTCAACATTTTGGCACTAGAAGGAGGGCCAATTGTGGATGGTAAGGAAAACCAATAAAAAATCTAGAAGCCATCCTAATATTCGTTCTCCATCTAGATCCCCTCCAACTTCTGGATCTCCATCAGGAATTACAATTTTAAGATCAGAAGTTGAGCAATCTTCTCCAAAATCCCCTATTAGATCTCAGAAATTTCTTTCTTCAGACTGTAAATCTGAATCACTAGAGGTTCAAACTTTGATTGAGAAGTTAGAACATATCTCCATTTCAGCTGAAAAGCCTACAATATCACAACCATTTGAAGAAAGAATTTCATGTTTTACAGCCTATAAGAATCTTGACTCATTCTCTAAGTGGGAAAATTGAAATTCCTCCTTTGGAATTTCCCATTACTTCTTCCCGAAAGAATACCAAGAAATCTAAATCACAAACATATATTAGTGAGATTTTGTCCAATTCATCATCCCAAATCCATTCACTTCCCCCACACATTACAACAGCTCTCACTCACACTACTAGTGCTATTTCTTCTAGTTCAGGTAGTCAACATGCATCTTCTTCCACTCACATCCCATTCATATCTTCATCCACCCAAACTTATACAATCATGGCAAGGCAACAAATACCACCACGTGTACAACCATGGAATAATCCAAGTGTTGTAGAAATGGCAGCTCCTCTTCACCCACTCCCTAAATACAATGAAATATGGTTACCAAATTTAATCTTGATGACTGTCTACCATCATAAGAACATCTCCATAGTTATATGTTAGCCATAAATTTAAAAATAGGTAACTAAATAAGACTATGTGGTTATATTGTTTCCATATACTCTTACAGGTTTTGCAGGATCCTGGTATTTTTCATTACCTGCTCGCTCTATAACTAGTTGGGATATGTTTGAAGAACAATTCCTAGATAAGTTTGGAGATGAAAGAACCATTGCATCCGCCATCAATGAATTATCAAATCTCAAGGCTAAAACATCAGAGAAATCAAAGATTTCAACTCTAGATTCTGTAAAATCCCTGCTACATTAGTTCCTAGTGCTGAAGTTAAAATTGAGTGGTATATCTCTTTTATTTCCTCTAATATAGCCTTTTTTTTTTATAGATTGGAATTAGCTACATTAGAAGAAAACATGAAGGAAGGTTTGTCTGTAGAGAAACGTACTATTTCTCTCGAAAATAAAAGCTCTCAAGAAGACAGAAAATACAAGAAAGTTTCTTTCAAAGGTGATTCAAAGAAAAATCCATCAAAATATCCTTTTGATGTAGAAGGCCGCCAGAAAGTACTGAAAACCATGACAAATGAAAGGGTAGACATAAAAAAGAAATTTTATGAAAATTTCAATACTTAGAAAAAATTCAGATCTTTCAAGAGAAATCAATCTTCTAGTTCTCAGCCACGCAACACTATATCTAATGCTGAGTCTGACCTAGAAACAAAAGATGAAGAAACAGAGGAAGAGGAAGTTAAGGAAGAGGAAGTAGTTGAACTAAATGGCATGTGGGACTTTATCCTTCCAAATGAAGAACAACAAGAAGCTTTGCATGTTACTACTAGAAGTAAAGGACCCGCTGAAGTAAGCCAACCAAGTCAAAAGTACAAAACTTCAACATCAGCTTTAAAATAGAAATCAACTAATAATAAATCTACTTCTAAGGTTTCAAAATATAGTCGACCTTCAATAAATTCTCCATCTACATAAAAAACCTTGGTGGTATCTGACACCATGGAATATAATATTGTTGAAGATGTGAAGAAATTAAAGGCAAACATTTCACTTCATGAACTGACCAAATTGAAACAATAACAGAAGATATTTCTTAGAGAACTTAATGCAGTTCCTGCTTCACCACTACCTGTTGCTACTATATATCAAGCTGCAAATAGTTTAGGAAAAACTCCTACTTCTTCAAATAAGGTTGATCCTTCAGATGAAATTCTTATAGGTGATAGGTCCAATTCACACACACCTCCTTTTCTTCTAACATATGAAATTTACAACATGAATATTCACAATTTCTTGATTTACTCGGGAGCTTCTTATAATATAATGCCAATAAAAGTTTGTGCTAAGTTTAATATTACTCCTCAAAAATCTGTTGTTCACATAGTACAACTTGATAGAACCAAAGTTGAAGTCCCAGGGGAAATAAATTCAGTCAGTATCTGACTTTCTTCGAATCTCAAAGTGAGTCAAATAATTGATATTTTAGTGGCTGATATTGTTAGGTCCCTATATTACTAGTATAGGCCCTTAAAAGTTGTTAGTGTAACCCCCTTATTTTTATTATTGTACCCCTGTAACCCCCATATTGTTATTATTGTGCCCTTAAATTATTATTGTTAGGTCGGCTAGGATTACATTGTGGCCCCATGGACTCCTATATATAGAAAGGAGGTTTTGTAATTTGTATCATCCAAGAATTTTTCATTTATATAATGTATTGGAGGTTTTCCCCTCGAAGTGGCTTATTTCTAAGGCGTTGATCTCTCTTTACTTCTATTTTTGGAGCTGGTTTCATAACATTTGGTATTAGAGCTTTGAATTCTAGGGTTTCCTGCTCCAAACAAGTCATTGTGGAATTTCCGCTATAAATTTTTTTATACGAAGGTTAAGAAGCTAAAAATTTTAGAGTGCAAAGCCAAAATCTTGAGAAACATGGTCGCACAATTTCAGAGCTTGGTTCATAATATTTTTGGAGATATGATCTGTGGAAGTTAGGTATTTTTGCAGGCTCCTGAATTTAACCTAAACAAGTCATCACAGAATTTTCACTATAACTTTATTTCTATGAGGTTTTAGAAGCTGAAATTTTTAGAGTGCAAACAAAAATCCTCAGGAACATTGTCAAAAAATTTTAGAGCTTGGTTTGGAATATTTTCGGAGATATGGTCTGTGGAAGTTAGAGCTTTTTCAGGCTCCCGAATTTCATCTCAAAGAGGTGATCATGGGAAAATCTTCATAACTATCTCTCTGAGCATCAGATTGGAATGCTGTAAAAAGTGGCCGAAAACACACGGACTGTAGTTTCTTATCTATCAATTGCAGAGCCAAAGGAGGAAAAAGTGACACGTGGAAATTCGTACAAGTTAGCTCTACTCAACTAGTCCATAATTGGGTCATTGTGGAAGATTGGACATAAATTTGCCTTGAAGAATCAAATCAGGTCAGACCTATGGCATTTGAAAGAAGCTTCGGAGGGTTAATACGGGGTCAAATTTCAGATATTGAGAATCTGTGACTATAGAGATAATTAAATTTCAATATTGAGCTCCTCGAAATCAAGTAAAAGGTGTGTATTTTTGTTTCAGAATTGCATAAGTCTTGTTTGAAGAATCAAGTTGAATTGATTCCAAGGGCATATTATAGAATAGATATCATTATTGGATTCTAAAATGGCCCCATTCAACACCCATTAAGCCTTTAGAAGGCTCTATTATGACTCATAAAGACGAAGAATGGCAACATGACATATCAAAATTACAAGAGCAAGTGCAACAAATTTTTCTCTCGCAAAGAGCAACAAAAAATGACATGGAAGTTTTGAAGAAAGGTGATGAAATTAAGATGGATGGTTTGAAGAAAGGCGTGGAATCTAAGATGGATGGTTTGAAGAATGGCATGGAAGCTAATATGGATAGCATGGAAGCTGGCATGGAATCTAAGATGGATGACATGGATGCTAAGATCGATGAAAAAATTGAAAACATGAAGAATGATCTAAAATCAGACATGGAAGGTTTGAAAAAGTTGATACAAGAAATGTTTCCTAATGGTGAAAAGATACTAGAGGAAACTCACGATGAGAACAAAATAAATGTTAATCGTGATTTCATAAAATTTAATGTTGGAAGGAAGAACCACCATGTTCCAAAAATGGATATGAGGAAGTTTGATGGAAAGGATCCTGTAACATGGATACTACAAATGGAGCAATATTTTGATCTCAATAATGTGCAAAACACACAAAAGGTACGCATTGCAACCATTTAGAACAAAATACATTTGTATGGTATCGATGGCTTTGCTCCCATAAAAAAACTGTCACTTGGTCAATTTTTATGGAGGAAATGATAGCACATTATGAGGATACAAAGAGCAACACCTTCGTTAGCCAATTGATAAATCTCAAACAAAAGTGTTCAGTGGGGGAGCACATTGAGGACTTCAAAAAATTGAATATAAGGGTAACTGATATTCAAGAGGAACACATGATTGATCTCTTCATAGGTACTTTAAAGGATAAAATCCAACATGAAGTTCGTGTTTTGGAATGTGATTCATTGGAGAAGGCATTTAGGTTGGCAAGAAAAATTGAATGTAAAATTATGGCGACAAGGAAGCCTACCACTCACTTCTATATAGAGGGAAGTGTTGCTACTCCTATATTTCCACAACCTACAAGGTTGACACCACAAAAATATGAAGAAAAAAGAGCAATAGGGCTTTGCTACATTTGTGATAGAAAATACACTAAAGGTCATAAGTGTGCTGAGAAGAAATTATTTTACATAGATTGTGAAGAGGAAGAAGAAAATGAACAAGAATCTTGAAAAGAAGAGGATATACACCAAGAACCAACCCTAGAAGAGGAAGAAATGAGTCTGACCATATCATGTAATGCATTGGCAGGAATTACCACTCCTCAATCTCTTAAGATAGAAGGACATATCAAGAAGAAAAAGGTAATAGTGTTGATTGATTCAGGTAGTACCCATAATTTTATTCATTATAAGGTAGCCAAGGAATTAAATTATTTCCTATACCCAACATCAAAATGTCAAGTGATGGTTGCAAATGGAGGAACTATAAATTGCTCTGGAAAATGCCATAATATCAAGATAACCATGGGAGAATATGTATTGAATAGTACAATGCTTTCCATTCCTATGGGAGGTGCTGATGTTGTACTAGGATTACAATGGTTACAATCTTTGGGGACGGTAGCTTTTAATTTTCAAGAATTTTTCTTGAATTTTTTTTCAGAAGGAAAGGAAGTCGAATTACGGGGTATTGCAGGGAAGCCGAGAAAGATAATAAGATCTAATGTCATGAAAAAGCTTCTAAAGAAAGAACAACGAGGCTTAATTGCACAATTATTCTCACTAGAAGTTCCAACATCAAAATCATCTATTTCTGTAGATCTCCAAAAAGTCTTGGACAATCATTCCAAGGTATTTGAAACTCCCAAAGGACTCCCACCTATTCGTGATCATGATCATGCTATTAATTTGATTCCCGGAAGTGTTCCTCCAAACATCAGGACTTATAGATATCCTTATGTCCAAAAGAGTGAAATTGAATGTATGACTGCAGAAATGTTAGAGGCTGGTATAATTCAACCTAGTCAAAGTTATTTCTCTGCTCCAGTAGTATTGGTGCACAATAAAGATGGATCATGGCGCATGTGTCCGGATTATAGGGATCTCAATAAGCTCACCATTAAAGATAAATTTCCCATTCCTGTGATTGATGAATTACATGGAGCAATTTATTTTATTACGTTGGATCTTCATTCAAGATATCATCAAATTAGAATGAAGACTAAAGATATTCCGAAAAAAACACTTCTAACTCATGAGGCTCATTATGAATTTTAGGTCATGCCTTTTGGCCTTACCAATGCACCTTCTACATTTCAAGGGTTGATGAATTCCATTTTCAAGGGTCTTGGAAGGATCATCTTCAACATGTTGATAGGGTGCTCAAACTGTTGCAAGAGAAACAATTATATCCAAAAACATCCAAATGTTTCTTTGGAGTACAAGAGGTGGAATATCTGGGTCATATTGTATCTCACGAGAGTGTTAAGGTAGACCCTAACAAAATTAAAGCCATTAAGGAATGGAAAGCCCCCACAACCATCAAGCAGTTGCGAGGATTTCTCGAGTTAACAGGGTATCATCGCAAGTTTGTTATGAATTATGGGAGAATAACAACACTTCTAACAACATTATTGAAGAATGATGCATTTTCATGGACTCCTAAAGCAACTAAGGCCTTTGAACATCTTAAATAGGTAATGTGCCTAGCACTGGTATTAGCTACGCGAGACTTCACAAAAACCTTTATTATGGAATGTGATGCCTTATGAAATGGAATTGGTGTTGTTTTAATGCAAGAAGTAAGAGCTATTGCTTTTGAAAGTCATCCAATCAAAGGAAAGTATTTACAAAAAGCTATTTATGAGAAGGAAATGTTTTCAATACTACATGCACTAAAGAAATGGTGACCTTACTAATGGGAATACCTTCAAGGTAAGCGTCATGATAGTCTTAACCTTCTTGGAACAACGACTATCTTAGGAAGAGCAACAAAAATGGGTCACAAAGATGTTGGGTTATGAATTTGAAATAATCTACAAAAAAGGGAAGCTAAATGTTGTTGCAGATGCACTCTCAAGAAAGAATGAAGAGGTGCAAGCATTGCTTTGTGCCATTTCTATTATCCAACCAGATTGGATAACTGAAGTCAGGGATGAATGGAAGAAGGATGAAGAAGTGTGGACACCCATTCAAAAGTTGCAGCAAGATCCTAGTACATCTAATACATTTAGTTGGAAAAATGATTCTTTATGGTACAAAGATCGATTATATCTTTGTAAGAATTCCAAAATAAAATAAAGTATTCTTTTGGAATTGTACACTTCTCCCTTAGGTGGACACTCAGGTTTTTTAAAAACTTACCACGGGGTGAAGAAAGAATTTTTTTGGGATAGCCTTAAATCTTATATTCAAAATTTTGTGGCGGAATATTTGGTTTGCTAGGAAAATAAAGTTGAGACAATTAAGACCCGGGTCTTCTAAAACCTTTATCCATTCCAAGTCAACGTTGGGAGGAGATTTCAATGGATTTTATCACAGGTTTACCTAAGTCCGAAGGAAAGAGTGTCATCATGGTGATAGTTGATAGACTTACCAAGTATGCACACTTTTTTGCATTATCTCATCCATTTAAAGCAAGTACAGTTGCTACTACAGTTATGGACACAATTCAAAAGCGAAATGAAGGCAAAGGTTGTTGTTGCGACGAATTCCCATTTTCTGGGAAATTTTTGGACGGAGTTATTTTCTTGTTTGGGTTCTCAATTAGCTCATAGCTCATCTTATCATCCTCAATCTGATGGTCAAACTGAGATAGTAAATAAATTTTTGGAAGGATATCTTCGTTGTTTTGTATCTGATAAAAAAACACAATGGTTAAGTGGTTACCTCTCGCTGAATGGTGGTATAACACTTCCTTCCATATTGCAGCAAAAATGACCCCATTTATGTCACTTTATGGATATCATCCACCATCCATCACATCATATTTAAGAGAAAATTCGAAGGTTCAAGCAGTGGACGATCACATCGAGCATCAAAAATAAGTTCTCCAACTCTTAAAAGATAACCTGAATTTGGCACAAAATCGAATGAAACAACAAACAGATCAACATCACAGTGAGAGAAGTTTTGATGTCGGAGATTGTGTATTTTTACGGCTACAACCATATAAAAAAATGTCCCTCCAGAAAGCTAAGAAGGATAATAAATTATCGTCAAATTACTATGGTCCTTACAAGGTGTTGCAAAATATTGGTACTATGGCATACAAATTGGAGCTTCCTGTTTTTTCTCAAGTGCATCCAATTTTCCATGTTTCATGCTTAAAGAAGGTTATAGGTGAAAATCTTCCAGTTCAAATAATATTTCCAGAACTTGATGAGGAAGGAAAAAACATATTTGAACCTGAAGCGGTCACGGAAACAAGAACTCAACAGCTACAAAATCGATCAATTTCAGAGTATCTCATCAAGTGGAAGAACTTACCCACTGAAGATTCTACATGGGAGGATGAAAATTTTATACAGAAGCACCCAAATCTACTCAAGCGTTGAGGAAAACACTTTTTTGAAGGAGAGGGGCATGTTAGGTCCCTATATTACTAGTATAGTCCCTTATTATTGTTGGTGTAACCCCCATATTGTTATTATTGTACCCCTATAACCCCCATATTGTTATTATTGTGCCCTTAAATTATTGTTGTTAGGTCGGCTAGGATTACATTGTGGCCCCACTAGGATTACATTGTGGCCCCATGGACTCCTATATATAGAAAGGAGGTTTTGTAATTTGTATCATCCAAGAATTTTTCATTTATGTAATGTATTGGAGGTTGCCCCTTAAAAATGGCTTATTTATAAGGCGTTGATCTCTCTTTTCTTCTATTTTTGGAGCTGGTTTCATAACAGATATTCCAGAATTCTATGGATTAATTTTGAGTAGAGTCTGGTCTGAAAAACTCCATGGATATTTTACTACAGATTGGTTTCACATGTGGTTACCTTATAATGGAAAACAAATCGAATTTGAGTTGATAGAGAAAAACACATGAAGCATACAGTAACTGAATTTGAAGATGACAATGAGCCGGTAGAATTTACCAAATATATTATTGGAAATTATTCAAGTGAATCATTTTTAGGGAATTTCTAAGGAAAATCCACCCTAACCTTGAAATCAAGACAAAATATGAATTAAACAAACTTCTCAAAGCCAAGATCATTTTTTCTATCAGACATTAAAAATGGATTTCCAATCTAGTGCCTGGTAGAAAGAAGAATGGTGACATTCACATATGCATATATTTTAGAAATCTAAACAAAGCTTTTTTGAAGGATAGTTTCCCATTGCCAACTATGGAACAAGTACTGCAATCAGTAGTTGGTTTTGAACTTATGTCTTTTCTTGATGGATTTTTAGGATATAACCAAATCGTAGTACATCCAGATGATAGATTGAAAACAACATTTAGAATGAAATCGGGAACATATGCTTATTATAAAATTCCTTTTGGTTTGATTAATGCAGGTGCCAAATTTCAAAGAGCTATGGATATAGCCTTTAAAGGACTCATTAAAAAATCTGTTGTAATTTACTTTGATGATATCATTGTTTATTCCAAGAAAAGGAAAAACCATTTGGATGACCTTAAACAAATCTTTGAAATATGTATGAAGTATCGGATTTCATTAAATCCTAATAAATATTATTTTTCTTTGAGCGAAGGTAAGCTTTTATGAGTTTTCGTATCAAAAAAGGGTATTTATATTGATCCAGAAATGATTAGAGAAATTGAGAAAATCCATTTTCCCCACAACAAGAAATCAATGCAGTGTTTCTTAGGCCAAATAAATTTCGTAAAAAGGTTTGTTCCTGAATTTTCACAAATAATTTTTCCTTTACAATCCATGATCAAGAAAAAAATATTTTTAAATGGGGTCATATTGAAAGGGAATCATTCAAGTTGATCAAGCAAGTTATCATTAATGCTCCTTCTTTGGTTACTCCTGACTATTCAAAATTTTTTGTATTATATGCATTTGCCTCATAAACATCATATGCAATTGTTTTGACACAATTTAATGAAGAAAAAATTGAAGCACCTATTTCTTTCTAAGCTCAAATTTACAAGGTGTTGAATTGAATTATTTTGCTGTTGAAAAACAAGCATTTGCTATCTTCAAAGAAGTAAAACATTTTAGGCCATTTCTCCTGAAAACTCACACCAAAATCATAGTTCCATTTTCAGCAATAAGACAATTATTGATGCAAAGGGAAGTGGGAGAAAAGAGATCCAATTGGGTAACTACTTTACAAGAATATGATGTAGAAATTAGACCAACTAAAATTGTTAGAGGTCAAGGTTTTTGCAGAATGATGACTGGAGCATCTGATTCACCAATAGAAGAAGATCCAAGTAATGATATACAGATTTCTAATGTAAGCCTCAACGATACAAAATCTCAATATGTTGATCTCATCTTTCACTTAAAAAATGGATATGCTCCTTTGCAACTCAATTAAAAAAAGAAAAGAGCTTTGAGATTAAAATCAAAACAATGTCAGATCATTAATGATGTCTTATTCAGAAAAAAAACTACGACTCTATACTATTAAGATGTCTAGAAAAATCTGAGTCAAAAAAGGTTTTGCAAGAACTACATGATGATTTAGCTGGTGGACACTTTGAAGGAGATACAACCGCACACAAAATTCTGCATGTTGGCTATTATTGGCCAAATTTGTTTAAAGATGCACATCAATATGTAAGAAGATGTAAAACATGTCAAACTGCTGCTGGAAGACAAAGGAAACCTGCACTACCATTACAACCAGTCAACATTGAATAACCATTCAAACAATGGGGACTGAACATAATATGTGAGATCATTCCTCACTCTTCAAAGCAACATAGATATATTCTTACAGCAAAAGATTATTTTACAAAATGGATGGAAGCAATTCCACTAAAGGTAACTAATTCTGAGAACATCATTGAAGTCATTGATCAATTTATTATTACCAGATTTGGTTTACCAACTGCCTTAATGTTTGATAATGCATCCTATTTCTCAGGCAATGCAATGATATAATTTTCTCTTAAAAGAGGTTTCAAACTTAAATATTCTACTAACTGTTATCCTCAAGGAGATGTTCTAGCAGAATCAACTAGCAAAAATCTCATTAGAATCATAAAGCGATCTGTTGATCAGAGTTAGAATAATTGGCACAAATATTTGACATTTTCTCTTTGGGCAGATCGGATTACACAGAAGGCCTCAATAGGAACTTCTCCATTTAGTCTAGTTTATGGGAAAGAATTTGTTCTTCCCACGAATGTAGCTATTCCTTCTCTAGCCCTAGTCCAGTTTATTGAAGAAACTCCTTCTTCTTCCTTGCAATTAAGGCAATCACAAATTCTCAAATTGGAAGAAGAAAGAAATAAAGCCAAAATCACACATGCTCACCATCAATAGTTAGTTAAGATGTCCTTTGATGCACATTCTGTTAGCCCAAAATCATTTCAACTAGGAGACCTAGTATTGAAGTGGGACAAAGCACATGAGGAAAATGGTAAACATACCAAATTCCAAAGAATGTGGCTTACCAGGTTGTTGAGTTAATTGGCCCATCAACATTTTTATTGCAAGTTTTATCAGGAAGGAGAGAATCCTTACCTGTAAATGGTAAAATTTTGAAGAAATAATTTTCATAGAAGATAACCTATACTATCCCTTGTACATTATTGCTTTTACTTTTCATAGGAAAATAAAGTTGAAATAGTATAACTATTGACTTCACAAGTAAAGTTTCTTTGAATATTTTATGATTTCTACTTTTATAGATAGTGATTGTTAAATACGTGTTTATAACATTTGAAAAATCAAAAGGTTTTAGATATCTGAAAAATTTCTTGTTTTTCACAAAGTTATTTGTTCTTTGAGAAGCCTCCAACTTTATAAAAGAATTTTGACCTATTATCAGTCAAGAAAATAATCTTTAACCAAGTAAAAGACACTTTGCAGAAAGACATTTTTAACTCTGAAAATTCTCATCCATAAACTCTTAAGGAGTCAATGATTCTCCCCATCCAATACACTTTTCTCTTTTTAAGACTTGATCCTATGAAATAAATTTTCAAAAAAGCTTAAAAGATAAGAGGTCTCATCACGAGCCTTCTTACCATATTCATAGGGAAATAACTAACCGACATTACCAAAACAGGGTAATGGCTTAATATTATTTTAATCAAAAGACAAGTTGTCTCATCATGAGCCAGCTTGTTCAGTTAAGTTACAACCAATGAATGGAATTTTTATTATTTGGTCACCAAACCAAAAACAATGACTTTTAAGTAGCAAAAATAAAAATAAAAAGAGGAAAGAAGAATAAATATATGACTTATGATTTATCTTTAAAGATTGAATTCTTATTTGGATGAGATACTGAATCATTGACTGGTTAAAAATGTAACCCTGTCAAAGTTTATTACCTGATTGCAACAGAGGCTCTACCTGTGACAAATGAGGATATTTTAAACTAATCTACAAAGAGAATCTTCTAATTCATCTTTTAACCCAATAAAGACTGATTTAGACAAAATAATTTTCATCTTTAAGAGGATATCAAGTGGATAATAATGAAGTGATTTTCTTTTTATGGCTCAAATAAAGATTAATTATTTTAGATTTCATGTTATTTACATTTCTTCAACTATTTTTATTTCGAAAAAGACAAAATTTTAAAATTATCAAAGACAACTCGTTCTCTCAGTGAATTGCCAATTGTTGTGCTATGAAACAACCCCCCCATTTATTTTAATATCTATTAAGGTTATGAATAATAAATGGGGACCCTTAAGAAAAACAAATAGATTTTAGGAAACATTATTTCACTTTACTTTAAAAAAAACTTTAGGAATAAAAGGCATAAACCTTTTTTCTCTTTGATTTCATTGCGCTTAGTGAAAATCGCAAAACTCACAAGTTAACAAACATTGAAACATATATAACTTGCGAATTGCGATAAGCACTAATACCTTCTTGAAGTATATGCAATTTCCCGTTAAAAAGACGAAAAACACTTAAAAATATAAATTGCATTGCTCCTCCTTAAAAGATAAGAAAATAGAGATATCACTTGAAAAGAAAATGCGATGAGGTCGAACCTGATAGAACAATAAACAAACATTGAAACATATCCGCAAAATCTAATTAAGCGCAATGCTTTGAATTTTAGCGCATATCACATCCCGCAACATCAAACCAAATGAAATTTATGCCCGTTTTGATAAAGTGTGATATGTGATTTGCATAGATCACATTTTTGTTGAGATTCAACAAGATGATGAGCTTAGTGAAAAGAGTCGCCTTCACTAAGAGGGCTCGCAGGCTATTTTTGGCGCAAGTCTATTTTTAGACTATCTCTATTTTTAGACATGATGATCATATTTCAGAAGTTGCAGGATGCTATTTGTGGATGGTTGATCAAGTTGGAAAAATAGATGAAATTCTATTTTTAGAATATTGGGCGAAGTCTATTTATAGATCGTCAATCTAAAAATAGATGCATGTCGATTATTATTAGCTCTCAATAATAATCAGACTCTAAATAGTAACTTATTCTCTTGGAGCACTTTAGTTCAGTGCACAGATGTGGCACAGTAGCTGACAGAAGGAACTACGCTATTCCTAAGGTTTTACTGGAGCTATTGCATGGAGGACTCAGTTAGAACTCAAGTGGTAGATTTATGACATAGTTGGAAGAAGTAGTTATGGAGTTGTATTTAGTTTAACTCAGTTAGACTCAGTTGAGCTAGTTGTATCTAGTATAACTGATTGATACACTAGTGAGAGTGGAGTGAATTAAATAGCTAATTAATTCAAAAATAATAACTCATTAATAAACTAAACAATACATCAGTTAACTACAGTGCATGGCAGTTTCAGTGGAGACCAGTGGAGAGATAGGTGAAAGGGCAAGATAGACTATCTATTGTGACTATTAGTGATGCATTGATTGCATCAAAAACATAGTGGAGATGCCAATGAGTATTGCAGAGTAAATCCACGAGTAATTCAAATTCATTCAAAGCTATTCTTCAGTAGAGATTTCGCAGTGGAGTCAGGCTAGCAAGTGGAAAAGATCGGTGCATGGATTTGCAAGATTAGGCCTGATTAGTGTATGACAATTGTACTGTACTAAGGGCTTGTGATAAGCTTTGTATGTTTGTATGAGATTGTAATATGATTTCCATGTTACATAATATATAGTTGGAGTTTTCAGCTTCAGGCTTTCTCGGTTAAAAACTGTGTTATGTGCGATTGATAATTTTTGTTTATGCTTCACATGTGTGTGCAATTAAATTTTTCCGCAAAATATTAACAAGTGGAATAGATTTAGTATCTTGCATAAAGTTAAATAGTGTGAGATCAGGTGTATCTAGGACATATGCATGCTTAGTGCATATAATTTCTACATGGTATCAGAGCATTGTTGATTGAAGATTTCAAATTGTGAAGTGAGTTTGTGCTGGTGGACAATTCGAATTTGCTACAGAATATTCTTGGTGCAGAAATCGAGTATACATTGAAATGTCTTTCAATGGGTTGAGATTGGAGTATGCCCTTGATGGGAGCTCGAATTACATAGTCTGGAAGGACAGGATGGAGGCGGTGCTGGAGGATAATGGGCTGAAGGAGTTCATCGATAGCGATGTTCCTAAGCCGGGTTCTAGCGATGCTGCATTACTTGATGCATGGCAAAAGAAGATTGTAAAGACGAGGAGGATTTTGTTGGAAGATGTGAAGGACCACATTATGTCTAGCCTTCATGGGAAAGCCACTCCATTCTTAATGTGGATGGCTTTGACAGACTTTTTCCAAAGCAGAAGTGACCAGAGGAAGTTAGTGCTTAAAGACAAGCTCAGAAAAATAAAAATGGAGAAAGGCGACAGTATTCCAAAATACCTCATGAATTTTTTCCACTGCAAGGATGAGCTGGGAAGTGTGGGGGTTACTGTTGATGAAGAATACTTGGTGAGCTTGGCTATCCTTGGGCTTCCGAAGAGTTGGCATAGCTACAAAGACTCTGTCAATGGATGGGAGAAATTGCCAAGATGGGAGCGACTTTGGTTGGATCATGTGCAGGAGGAGATAAGGTGGGGTACCAGGGATGGATCTTCATCGAAGAATGAATATGAAGAGAATTTTTCTTTGGCTACCAAAGCAAGGAAAGGGAAGGGGAAGAAAAATCCTTCTAAATCCGGTGTGAAAGGCAAGAAGCAGGAGTTTTCCAAAGTGAAGTGTTTTCACTGTCATGAGCATGGAAATTTCTCCACTAACTGTCCACAGAAGAAGAAGAATAAGAAAGCTGCTGGATCTACAGCTGGAGAGGCCTTAGCCTCGCAATTTGAGCTAGATTTTTCCTTGATCACATGCTTGGTTTCAAGTTGCATGGGATCGATGTGGTATCTTGACAATGGTGCATCTTTCTATATGACGGGAGACAAAGAGTTTTTTAGTGACTTGGAGGAGAAGGAGCTCCAGATGCATATAGAGATGGGTGATGATGGTTGATACAGTGCGACAGGCATTGGGACCATTACCTTTGAGAGGGAGTCCGGCAATCCATTCTTGTTGAAGAATGTCATGCACGTTCCAGGTATGAAGAAGAACTTGTTCTCAGTCGCAATGCTGGAAGACAGGGGTTATGATGTTGTTTTCAGTGAGGGAAAAGCTTTCCTTCAACATAAAACAATGGGTCAAACCAAGAAGATAGGGGTTCGAATTAAGAATCTCTACAAGCTGCAGGTAGATGGCTACGCTGCAATGGTGGACAAAGCAGAAGAAGTGGTGAGCCAGGATGAGGGCGAGTTATGGCATAAGAGATTGGGCCATCTTCACCATGGTGCTTGAAAATTTTGCAGCAAATTTCTAGTGGACTTCCCACGGGTACTCTTGCGCAGCCAAATCAGTGCAAAGGATGTACAGTGGGTAAGTTTGTGAAGAACACCTTTTATGAGAAGGAGAATCGTGCTTCGGTGATCCTGGAGAGAATTCACACAGACGTGTGTGGACCATTCTTGGTTGCTTCAACAACAAAACACAAGTATTATGTGATATTTGTTGATGATTATTCTCGTAGATGCTGGATCTTCTTCATGCAGAAGAAGAGTGAAACGTTCTCAAAGTTCTGTGAGTTCAAGGCATTGGTGGAGAAGGAGTCGGGGAAGCAGGTGAAAGCTCTAAGGAGCGATAATGGTGGTGAATACATTTCTGGCGAATTTAAAGACTTCTGTAGCAAAGAAGGAATTAGAAGATAACTCATAACACCTCATAACCCACAGTAGAATGGGGTCGTGGAGAGAAAGAACAGAACGATCGTGGGTGCTGCACGAGCGATGCTGCATGACTAGGGCCTACTGTTGCACTTGTGGGTGGAAGCATGAAAAACTGCGGTTTATGTGCAAAATTTTTGTCCTCATATGGTACTTGGCATGAGTACACCCGAGGAAGCTTTTACTAGTAAGAATCCTGATATTTCTCATTTGAAGATTTTTGGCTCACCTGTTTACATTCATGTGACGAAGGATGCCAGGAAGAAGTTGAATCCGACTGCAGAAGTTGGTATTTTTGTGGGGTACACAGAAACACCCCATAACTATTGTGTGTATTTGCCAAACATTCAGATGACTGCTATGTGACGGAATATAAAATTTAATGAGGTGAAAGCCATGAAGTTGTCGCTTGAGAGGGAGCTACACTTTCATGCGGAAGAGGAACTTCTTGTTCCCAAAGATGAGCCTCTGGATGTGGATCAGCCACAGGAGTAGATTCATGGAGTGGAGGAGTCCACTCATGCAGAACCAAACATCAGACAAGGAAAGAAGCGTACCATAGAAGCTGAGAGACTGAAGGTGGATGCGACACAGAATGTAGGAGTTCCTACATCACAGCGCAGACAGAGACAGTCACCTGACCGATATACTGGATACATGGCTCTTATGAGCAAGTGTATTGTGACAGAGCCATATTATTTTGAAGAAGTAGTGCAGAAGCCCACATGGGTAGATGCCATGGAAGAGGAGTATGACTCCATTATTAGAAACAGTGCTTGGGATATTGTTCCAAGGCCGGTGGGAAAATCAGTTGTAGGATCAAGATGGATCTACAAGGTAAAGCAAGCTGCTGATGGGAGCGTTGAGAAGTATAAGGCAAGATTTGTTTCCCGGGGCTTCTCACATATTGAGGGGATTGACTATGAAGAAAACTTTGCACTTGTTGCACGGTATTCTTCCATACAGACCATCCTTGCTCTCTCAGCGCAGATGGGTTGGCAATTCATCAAATGGATGTGAAGACTGAGTTCCTTAATGGGATCATTGAGGAAGAGGTGTACATTGAGCAGCTTTAAGGATTTGAGATCTTCAGCAGCGAGTCGCATGTGTGCAGGCTCAAAAGAGCGCTGTATGGGCTGAAACAAGCACCCCGTGCTTGGTACACTCATATCGACAGCTATTTCACTGGACTTGGCTTCACCAAGAGTGAGGCGGATGAAAACCTGTACCAGATTGTGGTTGAGGGTAAGCTTTTTATCATTGTACTTTATGTTGATGATTTGATACTAACAAGTGATGAGCAGTTGATACACTCATGCAAGGCTGATCTTGTAAAGGAGTTTGAGATGAAGGATTTAGGCCTCCTTCATTATTTCCTTGGATTGGAAATATGGCAGTGGGAAGGTGAACTATTTGTGTCTCAAGGAAAGTATGCCCGGGAAATACTGGAGAAGTTTCACATGCAAGGTTGCAAGCCTATCGACACTCCTCTTCCAGGAAATTGGAAGAAATAGGATGCTACATCGGCAGAGGTAGTGGATGCCACTTTTTATCGACAGTTGGTGGGTTCGCTCATGTATTTAGTCAATACAAGACCAGACATATGCTATGCGGTGAACCAGCTTTCACAAGCGATGGTTAAGCCTACCAAGCTCTTTTGGAAGGCAGGCAAGCATGTCCTAAGATATCTCAGGGGCACATCTGAGTATGGTTTATGGTACAGACAGACGAATGAGGTGAAGTTACATGGCTTCACGGATGCAGATTGGGAAGGAAGCCCAACAGACAAAAAGAGCACATCAGGAGGGATTTTCAGTATCGGATCTACGACAGTTTCTTGGTACAGAAGGAAACAAATATCTGTGGCACTCAGTTTAGCGGAAGCAGAATACATGGTAGCAAGTTTAGTTGCATGTGAGACTATCTAGATGAGGAAGATTCTGGTTGGTTTGTTTGGTTCACATTTAGATCCCACAGTGATTCATTGTGATAATCAGAGTTGCATTAAACTCTCGGTTAATCCTGTGTTTCATGATAGATCTAAATATATTGATATCTGGTATCATCATATCAGAGATTGTGTGCAGCGAAAGATCATGTTGCTTTAGTACATTCCCATGGAGGATCAGGATGCAGATATTCTGACGAAGGCGCTCTCCAGGAGAAAATTCGAATACCATAGAGGTAGGATCAGGGTGAAAGATAATCCCTATCTTGTTGAGAGGGAGTGTTGAGATTCAAAAAGATGATGAGCTTAGTGAAAAGAGTCGCCTTCACTAAGTGGGCCTGCAGGCTATTTTTGGCGCAAGTCTATTTTTAGACTATGTCTATTTTTACACATGATGATCATATTTCAGAAGTTGCAGGATGCTCTTTGTGGATGATTGATAAAGTTGGAAAATTAGATGAAATTCTATTTTTAGAATATTGGGCGAAGTCTACTTATAGATCGTCAATCTAAAAATAGATGCATGTCGATTATTATTAGCTCTTAATAATAATCAAACTCTAAAAAGTAACTTATTCTCTTGGAGCACTTCAGTTCAGTGCACAGATGTGGCACAACAGCTGACAAAAGGAATTACGCTATTCCTAAGGGTTTACTGGAGCTATTGCATGGAGGACTCAGTTAGAAATCAAGTGGCAGATTTATGACACAGTTGGAAGAAGTAGTTATGGAGTTGTATTTAGTTTAACTCGGTTAGACTCAGTTGAGCTAGTTGTATCTAGTCTAACTGATTGATACACTAGTGAGAGTGGAGTTAATTAATTAGTTAATTAATTCAAAAATAATAACTCATTAATCAACTGAACAATACATCAGTTAACTACAGTGCATGGCAGTTTCAGTGGATACTAGTGGAGAGATGGGTGAAAGGGCAAGATAGACTATTTGTTGTGACTATTAGTGATGCATTGATTGCATAAAACACACAATGGAGATGCCAATGAGGATTTCACAGTCAATCCAAGAGTAATTCGAATTCATTCAGATCTATTATTCAGTAGAGATTGCACAGTGGAGGCATGCTAGTAGGTGGCAAAGATCGGTGCATGGATTTGCAAGATTAGGCCTGATTAGTGTATGACGATTGTACTGTACTGAGGGCTTGTGATAAGCTTTGTATGTTTGTATGAGATTTTCATATGATATCCATGTTACATAATATATAGTTGGGGTTTTCAGCTTTAGGCTTTCCCGGTTAAAAACTGTGTTATGTGCGATTGATAAATTTTGTTTATGCTTCACATGTGTGTGCAATTAAATTTTTCCTCAAAAGATTAACAAGTGGAATAGATTCAGTATCTTGCATAACGTTAAATAGTGTGAGATCAGGTGGATCTTGGACATATGCATGCTTAGTGCATATAATTTCTACAATTTTGCATGCACTCACGGTCAAGACACATAAAATGGATGCTTGTAAAATCTGCAATTTGTGATATAACATTTATTACCAAAGAGCTTGAAGTGATACTTAATCAATAGGTCTGTTAATAATATCTAATGATTTAAATCTTCTGATTGGACATATAGTGTAAAATATGTAACATATTTGATAATCATTTAAAGGGTTATTAACGGCATTCAATGGTTACGGGGCTCAAAAAGATCAATATCTTTTTAGAGCATGTTTCAAATAAAAGCATCAGGTTTTTAATTTATGGTGATTTAACGCTATTTCTATGTTCCTCTTCGCTATTCATCTCAACTCTGAATTTCCTTGTCTTTCATGAATTCAGGAAACTCTCTGAGAAAGCGATATTAACAGAAATGACAAAGAAAGGAAAATCAGTTGCCCAATCATCCACTTCTAAAGTTACAGAGATGCCTCCACTATTTTCAAACAATAGTTACCCAATCATCCACTTATAAAGTTACAGAGATGCCTCCACTATTTTCAAACAATAGTTGCCTAATCATCCACTTCTTGAAGGAGAAAATCCATGGGAATTAAAGAAAGTAGCAACGACGAATGCAAATAATTCATCAAAACCTTCCTACTTCGAAGTTTCATGTTCATTTCTACATAGGATAGCTGCAAGGCCAAATATCTTACCATGAACTGATATGGTAAGTGGGGTCATCGACAATCTCAATGTTGCAGATAAGACGTACAATAATTCCAAACAGGAAAACATGGGTTCATTCACCTCCAAGGATTTGTGTGCAATGTACCATTAGCCAATGCTACATAAATATTATGATAAAGCTTTCTTGGAAAAGTTTTCAAAGGAAAATCAAGACCCAATTAAGGTGGTGAAAGAATGGAAGGAAGATTAAGGAAAATCAAAGTGGGACAAACTCGGTATGTACCCAATAGCGCAATTGCCATCACCCCATTGTTTTGTAGCAGCAATGTTGTGTAGATTGTTTTCTAGACCTAATATCACTAACGTTCCATTGCATGGGTTCCCTTAATTGACGCAGTCATCAATTCTAATATTATGAATTGGGAAAACATTTTATCCAATAATTTGGCCAAAACCATTATGGAATACAAAACAAATAGGGTA